>PVKH010009056.1:0-13514 GCA_004027955.1 Chaetophractus vellerosus
AGTTACTGACATAGAGGTGATATTTTAAGTTTTAGAATTAAATTATAAGATGTGTGAATGGAAGAGATTTCCCAGGGAAACTGGGAATCATGAAAAAAGTTCACCTATTGGTAAATAGTTTTGGAAGATCTATAATTACCATTACTAGCAGATGGTTTGACCAGAATACACAAAGTTATAGTTGGACTCTACTAGAATTGAGAGAATAATGCTGCATCAGTTACAAAGTAAAAATTAAAAGAAAAATAAATAAATACCATCCATTCCAACTTAGAAAATACAATGAATGAAGAAATATTCACAATAACAAGAAAATATAAAATACACTGTATTAAATAAAATAAATACTAATTGTCACCATATAATGAACTAAATTCTAAATCTTTACCATAGGTATAAAAGAACATCTAAAATGTCTGATATGGTCTATATTCTTTGATAGAAAATCTGACTACCATAATGCTGCTAATTTTCTGCAAATAAACAATACAATTACTATCACCAGAATATTCTTTCAGATATGTGACAGAGTTACAAAATAGTTAACAAAAATACTCAGAATATTTAGAAAAAGAGACTAGTGAATGGTCTAGGCTCCTCAGATATTGAAATGCATGCATTGTAGCTATGATAACTGATGCAAGGGGGTAATGAGAAAGGTAAAGGTACTTAAACTGGCAGAAGAGAAGGTCTAGAAAAATTTCCACATATGTATAATATTCGTTTATACCATACACCTAGCTTGGAAAAATGTTTAAATTTTATATAATGCTAAAAACACACACAAAAAATTGTAACTGCTATAACAACTAGGTTAGTCATTAGGAAAACAAAAATGTTAGATCTAACCCATATAACTAAGTAAATTCCAGACAGAGTGATAATTTTAAAGAGGGGATAAAAGTAAACCATAAAATAGTGGAGATGGAAAACCTATATCTACAAGTGAAGTAGAACATAATATGTATGACAACAAAGTTGAAAACCATGAGAGAAAGCACTAATTCAAAACTATTCCCAACTTTTATATGATTATTAACAAAATAAAGTTATAGGTAATCTTAAAAAGTGGGGAAATTTGTAACTTGTATATCCAAACAATGTGGCAAAATTCAATATGACAAATGATTCAAATTCCAATAGAAAAGTAAGATTAAGCATGTAGATAGACAAGTCACAGAAGAGAAAATATAAATTAAATAAAAATGTGAAAAAAATATGAAAATACTAAATCCCAGTAGTAATTTAAAAATCGAACATTAAAAATAATTAAATACATTTTTGTCTAACAAATTGGTAAAAATTTAAAAGGAGGTAAAAAAAATCAGGCTTGGAGGAAAGGAATTATCATGCACACTGGCAGAAATGTAAATTGCAACTTATCTGCAGAGCAATTTGGAATTAGATAGAATAGACTCTTAAGATTTGTATACTCTACTCTTATGATTTTAGTAGGAGCATGCTTAAGAATATATATTCCCTGCTGTGTGTGTATGTGTGTATATACACATACACACACAAACATAAAGCATGTTCTTTAAAGAAGAACCTAAAAACAACTTAATACATAATTCAGTATTGGAGTCAAGGAATAAAATCATACAATGGAATAATAGACTTTATTAAAAATAATTAACTAATCTTAACTACAATTAATTAAAATTTGTAAATATGTTCATCTTGTATCTACTACATACATTACAAAATAATATGCAGAGAAATGAATACCACCACCCTCACTAGTCTATAGAAAGGAAACGGGGCTTTTGGGAGCTAAGGACTCCTGGCCAATGAGAAAAGAATACATGAAAGGAATATAATATTCTGTACCAGATAGTATGATAGAATTAATGAAGAGAGCTAGAGGGAACAAAAGCAGGAGATGTGCTTATGGTAAGAATTAATATGGAATGAAAAAGAGTTATAGGCAAGTGGTTACTAGAAAAGTAAAGAAACAACAATAAAAAAGAAAATTCAAGTAAATAAACAATAGTGGAGGTCTTATTATGTGTCAAACACTATCCTGGGGTCATTGCCTATGACCTCATTGAAACAAAACAAAACAAAACAAAACAAAACAAAACAAAACAAAACAAAATCCCCACTAAAAACAAAATAAAAATCTAGGAAATGGATATGATTCTCATCTGCACTTTATGGTTTAGGAAACAGAGGTCTGGAGAAGTAAGGGTCCTGCTAGGCTCATGCAGCCAGGGTGTATTGGGGCTGGATTCACACCAAGGAGTCTGTCTCTAGAGCTCTTCTTCTTAATCCACAGGAATGCAAAGTAAGGAATACAAGAGTAATATAATAAATTAAAGAACATTGTTTTAGAAGAAAAAATTTAACAACTCAGGAATACTGGGGAGTGAACTGAGTAAACAGGTTATAGAAAAGTACCATCATCATAAACACCAAGTACTGAAACTTCAATCATTTATTTAATCACTTATTATTTCCAATGTGAGAATATTTCCCAGAAAAAAATATATAGACAGGACCAGTTTCATCGTTATGTGACCTGTGGAGTCCCTCGGGCTCGTGCTTAGAAGAGTCCTGTTCCAATGTCAGAGAGCATTGTTTTTAATACTTCTTGAACAAAGGGCCCTGAGTTTTCACTTCGTATTGGGCCTTGCAAATTAGGTACCCAGTCCTGTATGTAGATAGTGTAATGTTTGACAAACTATCCCAGCATGCCAATATCCTAAAATTGCATCTGATTTAAGCCCAAGTGAAAAGAATGAATACATATGTGGTTGAAGATTTGGAAACTATTATTAAAATATAATGAATGGAAGTTATCATATGTGCCATGTTAAAAAATCAAACAAACATGGCATAAACTGTGGCTCTCAAAACAGGGAAGTCAATTGCAACTAATTAACTAATTGGAAAGATACATGAATTGTTGGTAAGGTAAAGCCTCTGAGAGTGTTCCAGGAAGCATTTACAGCCAAGAAGAAAGAAATGATCCAACTTAGATTCAGGAAGAAAATACACAGAGGATTGAGAAGGCAGTCACAGAGCATCTGCCAGCTCCACTTGGTAAGACAATGAAAGAACAGATGGAAATAGAAAGTAAAAATTCACGCTATACAAATCTAGATATCTTCTGGCTGGAAATGAGGGTTCACCACAATAAGCTAAGTCCTTCAGGACACATCAGCCAAAATGGATGAGACAAACCTTCCAAATGGGCTAGGTTTTTGCTAATGTCATTTTGCTAGCACTTTGAATGAAAGAACGCCAACTAATCCTGTGGGGACTGAAGCATACATATGCATGGTGGTGTGTTTTGCTCCTATGCATTATTTTTTGCTTCACTGTATAAACTAATAAAGTGTAGAGAAGGAAAAGTCTATTCTGTTCAACAGCATATTTTCTAATTAAGCATATCCAGAGTGAGGATTTAGCACTCCAAATAAATGCAATTCTATACTAAATGATGATAAACTGGCAGCACTGGATTGTTAGTGTTTTAGTTTCCTGGCTGCTAAAATAAATACCATACAATAGGTTGGCTTAGGCAATGGGGATTTATTGGCTTATGGTTTTGAGGCTAGGAGAAGCCCCAAATCAAGTTGTTATCGAGGCTATGCTTTCTCCCAGAAGATTGTGGCATTCTGGGGCTGGCTGCCAGTGATCCTTGGTCCTTGACTTTTCCATCACATGACAGTATACGTGGTGCCTCTCCTGGCTTCTCTGGGTTCCATTGACCTCTGGCTTCTAACTGTGGCTCTCTGTGTATGTCTGAATTTCTTTCTGCTTATAGCAGACCCCAGTAATAAGATTAAGACCCTTCCTGAATCACTTGGGCCACAGCTTAACTGAAGTAACCTCATCAAAAGATCCTGTTTACAATGGATTCATACCCCCAGGAATGGATTGAGATTCAGAGCTTGTTTTGCTGGGGTACATAGCTTCAAGTCCCTACAGTTTGTTTGCTAAACAATAGAAAGACTGGGTGCTCTAGGTCAAGATAGACTTCTGACAAAGTACTATTGATGACACCAAGATTATAATAGTCCTTCATTTTAGCAGATATATGTGTGTGCCTGTATAGAGACTTTATGACATCATAACAAAGAAAATAAAGGGTTTCATATGCTGAGTGGAATTTAACCAGATTAAACATTTTGTTTCACTGTATCTTCATATTAAGGTACAAATGTAATCATGTAAACAAATATATAAGCCAAACATATATAATGCTACTTAAAAATATGAATAATTGCTAAAAAATTCTAAATGGCTACTCAGAAAACATCATTTTTATGGCTTTCTCACTCAAGAACTTGTCTTAAATGGCAGTTGAAATTTTAATTTACCAAGACATTAGATTTTTTTTTGAATCAAACAATATGTTACACAATATATTTGGTTCATAGTAATGCATTCATATAGTATTTGTCCTTTTGAAGACATTAGATTTTAACTGGATGATGTTGTACAGACATTTTTAAAAATTATCTGCCATCAACCCTAGTCTTTAACAAACAATATCACCTATTCAATATATTGGTTCCACAGTATTAGCTACAACAAAATTGATGTAACTGAAAAAGGACCACATTGACCGTATCTGAATTAAGAAAGCCATATTTGGGAAATCCAGATTACCTTAAACTCTGTTTGTCTTTCAGTGTTCAGCAAATATTTGCACTAAATGAGAAATTTGATTCTGTATTTTATTAATCTCTGTATTCCCAGTAGAGCACTCAGTGTCTGACATATAATAAGCATGTAATAATGTGCTTTACATTGAAGCAAATGATTTGAAATATTTGTCTCCACAGAGGGCCTGCAGTTTCCATTTGTAGTCAGTGAGCATATTCCATATGCGAGAGTGTCAGGGATTTGAGTTCAAATCTTGGCTCAACTTTAAATGAGTAATGATTTATGAAATCTCAGTTATCTCATCTACAGAATGGAAATAATTCCCCTCCTGTTTGAAAAACATCACTGACTATTGTTTCAGTTTGCTAAAAACTCCAATGCAAGATCAGAAATTACTTGGCTTTTACAATGGGATTTTTTAATTTTAGAGCTTACAGTTATAAACGTCCACATCAAGATAATTGTCCAAATCAAGGCATCAGGCAAAGCTGTCTCCCCAAAGGTTGGCTGCTACTGATTCTGGACTCTTGATATGTGGCAAGGCACAGTGGCAGCTCTGACACACGCTGCCTTTTCCTCCAGGCCACATTGCTTTCACCTTCTTGCTCTCTTGGTGTTCTCTTTGCTTAGTGGGTTTCTCTCTATCTCTGTGGCTTTTTTTTCTGTGTCTATGGCTTCTTATTCCTCTGCTTATAAAGGACTCCAGTAAAAGGATTAAGACTCACCCTGGGTCATGCCCAACTGAAGTGCTCTAATCAAAAGAAGGGCCCCTAAACTGAATCTAATCGAAAGGTCCCGTCTGCAATAGGTTTACATGCACAGGAGTGGGTCCTGTCCCTTAAGAACAGGATTTTCTGGGGTCCACAAAAGACTCAAACAGCCACAGCTATGAAAGCAATTATTACATTGAAACATATTTAAAAATGTTATTTTAGTAAAACAAATATATTCTTTGTTCATTTAGCATCAATAACTTTTGTAGCAGTTGAATAAACAGTAGATCTCAGAGTGCTTAGATACCAGTCCATCAAATTTAATTCCTAAAGCTGCTGAAGACTAATTTTAATTCTTGAATTTGCTAATCAACCATGTTATAAATCCCTTAAGTAGTTAATACTATGCTCTTCACAATCTCTTAGCCTTAGTTAAATATATGAGATTATTTTGAGTTCTGTACTTTCTCAAATAATTTACATAGCCACATTGAGATACCCTCATTGAATCTTAAAATTGCCTTTTTATAGCTTAATTATATTCCATAACATACTTTATCTCAATTGTTTTTAAATTGTTCCAGATCATTTTTCAGCTACTGAATTTTTAATGGTACACAACTAAGCTCTATTCTTGACCAAAAAGTATAATTCCAGTTTTTAATTTCTCTTTGTTATGCACTTTCAAAATCTTAATTTTATTTCTGTTTATTGGGCCCTAGCTTCATGAACTTAATTATTTATTAAACTTAGGTCCTCAGTATTTATTTTAAGGATCACTATTAAATGCATTTATTTAAATGGTGACAGAAGTATACATCTTTGCACTGCTTTGAGTTATTCCCTACTTGTTTGTTTTTTATTATTTTTATAATAGCCTTTATTTTTAGAACAGTTTTAGATTTACAGAAAAATAGAGCATATAGTAGAGTTCCCATATACTGTGCTGCCACCAAACACACAGAAAGCTTCTCCTATTATTAGCATTTTACAATAATTTGGTATATTTGTTATAATTAATGAACTAATGTTGATACACTAATATTAACTAAAGGCCATAGTTTATTCAGATTTCCTAGTTTTTACCTAGTGTCCTCTTTGTGTTCCAGGATCCTATCCACGATACATCACTACATTTAGATATCATATCTTCTTAGGGTCCTCTTGTGGGTATGACTGGTTCCGAGCCTTTCCTTGTTTTTGATGACCTTGACATTTTGATGGAGTACTGATCAGGTATTTTGTAGGATGCCCTTCTATTGGATTTGTCTGATGCTTTTCTCATGGTTATACTGAGGTTATGGGAGTTTGGAAGGGAAATCGTGGAGGTAGTAAAACCCTAGTGGGGTTCCTGGAGGTAAAACCCATGAAAACATGGGGTTCCACTAAGACTGGGGACACAGGAATTTTTTACTTATCCACACTCAGCCTGCAGCAATTCATCAAAACTCCCATTTAAGTTATTCTACAAGTTAATGGCTCCATTGGCTTCTGCTCCAGGCCAGCTGATTTCCCATGTGATTCTCTGTATTCAACTGCCTCCTAGATCTGAGATTGCTCATTTACCCTATGACCTCAAATATATTACAGGTATAAGAAAAGTCACTATTTTTTTCATTTATTTAGCTTTTTTCTTGTTGTAAGAATGGGAATGACAAATTCCAAGCTCTTTACATGTTCAAAGCTGAAACTGGAATCTCCTTCCCCATTTATTACAAATTATAGATTATGATTGTTCATAGAATCTGAAATCATCCAGTCTTTAATTCATAAACACTTCCAATTCTTTTGCTCTTTATAAGGCAAAGAAATGCTAAAACCTCCCTCAAAATGTTGCTATACTTAAAATATTTAAGGCAAGTCTTATGATACTTATTAAAGCAATCCATTTTTGATACTTACTCAGAGTACTTTCATTGTCTTGTAGCTTAACAAAGCCTTGTGAGATTTTCTTAAATGTTATGAGCTCATTTCTATTTGGCTCCACAGACAATGCTTATTTAGATTTATATATATTTACAACTTAATGTACTTTTTAATTATTATTGCATCAAAACACTTGCTACAGAAATACTTTTCTTCTTGTCCAAGATACAGTCTTTAGAATTTCTTTTAGAGACAATTTCCTAAGATGAACTCTTTCAGTTTGAGTTTGTATGAATATATATTTATTTTTACTCTCATTCTTTAAAGATATTTTTACTAGCTGTAAAATTCTTAGTTCATATTTACTTTCCCTTAGAACATTGAAGAAAAACTTCAGTGTGTTCTAGGTTCCATTTTTTTGCTGTGAGAAATCATCTCTCAATCTACTTTTGGCTCCATTGAAGGTTGGGTTTTTTTGTTTGATTGCTTTTAAGAACTTCTCTTTTGTTTATGTTGTTTTACTGTTTCACTATGGCATGTCAACATTTGAATTTAATTTTATTTATCCTGACTGTTTTGGTTTCTTGAAGTTATAGGTTCATGTCTTTCACTGCTTCTGAAAAATTTCCTTTCCCTATGTCTTCGTGTGCTACTTTTGTTATATACGATTATCGTGCTTAGATTGTGATTATACATATAATAAAACTTTCCAGTCTATGTCATTCCATGTCGTTTAACCTCTCAAAATTCTTTTATATTTTATCTCTTTGAACTTCATTCTGGATAATTTCTTCATTTTTTGATTCACAGCATCTCTCTTTGCCTTTAAGTAATTTTCTATTATACCCATGCAAGGACTTTAGAATTTCAATGATCTCTTTTTTTTTAATTTCTGGGAGTTGTTTGGTTCTTTCTTCAAAACTTCTTGGACTTTATAACTTCTTGTTTATGGTTTAATTTTAAGCTTTTGTTTCTTCAATCATATCAATCATAGTCCTTTTAAACCCTCTTGTAATTTCATTACTGAAGTCTTTATGGATATATTTCTGCTGTCTAATTTGTCTGCTCCTTCTAATTATGGTACCATATTTCCATGTGTACTGAGCCACATTTTTTGTTTCTATTTATGCATGGACTTTTATTTGTGGAAATGTTTTGAGGCCTAAATTAAAGGTGAGCACCTTAAAAGAGACTTAGTGTTTGTATCTACAAGGTAGCTGGAGAAAATGCCTGTTTAGAACATTCTCAATTAACTTCTATTCTTGGTAATTTTTATATAAAGTAGTGTAAATTTTGGCCGAAAACTTAAGATAGTGATTTTCAAAATATGTTCCTGAACCAGCCAAATTAGCATTACCTGGCAATTTGTTAGAAATGCAATTTTCAAATACCATCCAGACCTATTGAATTGGAATCTCAGGATGGGTTACTGTAAACTGTTTTAATAAGACCTCCAACTGATTCTGATGTGTGCTAAACTTTGAAAACCACCAGCCTAAGGAGAGACAGCTGTACCCCCATGTTCTGTAAGGCTATTTTTCTTCCTTTTGATTCAGTGCTCAGATTTGTGATGGTGGATTTTCTTTGCAGTTTTGAAATAGGAATGGGGATAGTATTTGTGGATTGTAGTTAAATTTTACATTAGTCTCAGGTTTACAAATGGAGCATTGCAAGACTACAAGAAGCTGTAGAGCTTGGTTTCTGGTTTGGGGCCCCCGAGGCCATAGAAATCTAAGATGAATGATGAAACTCTCTCACTTCTCTCCTTTTCTGTCTGGCCCCAAATCTTATGTTTTCGTCAGTTTAGTGATGCTTTTAAGTAGTTTTGTTTTGTTTGTTGTTTGTTTATTTTAAATTCAATATTTTGTTTCCAGTAGAATAGTAGATCCAAGTACTCAGTGGACCATGTTGCCTGCAAATGTTTTATCTTTCATCTTTGGATTTGTTATGAGCCCCTTTATTGTTGTCATTATTGAGCATTGTTTCTTCTTATGCACATTCCATTAATTTTCTCTGCTGCTGTGTACAATCTACTGATATAAAAAGGTGAACATATCTAAACAATTAATCAGTGGAGTTCAATTTACAGGATCTGGCTTCTGGAAAAAGAGCTTGATTGGAACAAGCCTCCCAGAATAACCGTCTTGGACAAAACATATATTTATAAAAAACAAAATCAAAACAAAACACAAGAAAACAAAACAAAATTAAAAACCCACAACTATTTGAAATGACCCAAACCAGGGGAAAATTAGAGAGGAGTTGGCCTATGAAACATAAAGTACAAAGGGTGAAATCTGTGAGCAAAACAATCATAAAATTAGGATAGGAAACTTAGGAGGAAGGAACTACAGAGGGATGAGCTCAAAATCTCTGTAAAGAAAATTCCCAAATAACTTGCTCACCACCAGCAATGCAATGTTTGGGACTCAGAGGATCAAGAAATAAAAGCAGCTTCTATTAGCTTGTAGGACTGAGTGGAGATTTCATACTTCACAACAGAGTTAGGCCAGCCAAACTAGCTGTTTACTTGAAATATAAATTAGCATTCTTCAGATGAACATAATAGAAATCTCTACATTGTATCATTAATGATGTCCTGTAATATCCATAGGTATGCAAAAATTGAGGGAAAATGTGATTCATATTCAATATAAAAAGCCAATTCTAAGATAACCCATATGTTGCAGTAGTAGACGAGCTCTAAAGTAACTATTAGAAACATGTTTAAGCATTTACTCAAGGTATGTTCATAAAAATGGAAAATTGGAGACTCTCAGCACTGAAATAGAAAATATTTTTAAAAAGAATAAAATAATTTTAAGGCTGGTTAGTGTAACACTGAATTGAAATAATCACTGGTTATTTTAACAGAAGATTGGAGATTGTAGGAAAAAAATACAGTGAACTATAAAATAGATAAATAGGAATTATCCATTCTGAAGAACCGAGAGAGTAAAAACTGAGAATAATAAACAAGGCCTCAAATTTCTATGGAAAGGTATTAAGCTACCCAATATAAGTATAAATGAAACCCCAGAAAAGGAGAGAATTAGAAAGTAGAAAGAAAATTGAAGAAATAACTTAAAATTCTCTCAAATTTGGTGAAAGACCTCAATGTACATATACAAAAAAAATTAACTAAATTCCTATAAAGATAAGTAAAAAAATGGCTGGGCACATTATAGTCAAATTGTTGAATATCCAAAATAAAGGGCAAATTGAAAGCAACTAGAAAAGAAAATGTAACCTTCCCTATAGGAGAGCAATGATATAAATCGAAGTTTATCAATAGCAATAAGACCCAAAGAAAATAGGACAGTATCATTAAAGTGCTGGACAAAAAGGCAAACTAGAATTACATAGGCATCTAAACTATCCTTCAAATCTGTAAATGAAATAAAGACATTTTTAGGTAAATTATAAGTAAGGTAATTTGTGGCCAGCAGAACTGGACTGCAAGAAATGTTGAAGGAATTTTTCCAGGCTGAAGAGAAATGATACCAGGTGAGTTCTCAGATGTACAGGTAGGAATATAGATATCAAATGTGGTAAAAATGTGGGTAAATATAAAATATTAAATATATTCTTAAAGAACATATGTATGCTTAAAGCAAAAACATAATGTTTGTTAACACAAAAAAACTGAGAGATAATAAAACTATACTATTATAAAATGCTTAAGTTATATGAAAAGTACTTCACTATTAATGCTAGTTAGATTTTGGTTAAGAAGATGAATACTTTAATTGTAAATAACTAATAAAATATGCTAAGAGGTATAGGTGAAAAGTCAATAAAGGATTCAAAATGGAATATTGAAAAATATTTAGAAAACCAAAAAGAAGGTAGGGTAGGAAGAACAGAGAAAAAACCATATAAAGCAAATAGAAAACAAATAGTAAAATGGTAGACCTAACTCCAACCATGTCATTATATTGATTTTATTAAATGTAAATAGTCTAAACACACCAATTAAAACGCACGCATTGTCAGACTGAATATAAAAGTAAGACCCTACTGTACACTATCTATAAGAGATGCACTTTAAATACAAAACCACAAATAGGTTGAAAGTAAAAGAATTGAAAATGATATATGCAAACACTAATCATAAGAACGTTGCAGTGGTATATTATTATCTGTCCTAATAGATTTCAAGACTTAATGACAGATAAAGTGGGATGTTTCATAATGATGAAGGGCATGGTCTGTAGGTCAGAAAGACACACTAATTATAAAGGTATATGAGAACAAAAACACCTAAAAATACTTTAGGTAAAAACTGACAAAACTGAAAGAGAAACACACAAATGCATAGTCATTGTTGGAAATTTTATAAGACAGAAATACTGGATGAAGAATTAGCATAGATATAAATAACACTATCATCCACCTTAACATAATTGACTTTTTAAAAATATATCTTTATTAGAGAGGTTGTGAACTTATAAACAATCATGAACATGTGTGGAATTCCCATACAACACTCCTCCACCAATGCACTACATTGTTGCGGAACATTTGTTACAGATTATGAGATAATGTCATCAGACCATTACCACCAACTATAGTCTATATCGAACATTTGGTATATTTTTTCCATATCCCCTATTTATAATACAGTACATCTTTGGCATTGATGCAAGAATATTACAGTATTGCTGTTAACTATATTCCATAGGTTACATTAATTGTATTTTCCCATGCTTCCCACAATCTTACCACCTTGCAATAGTGATGCACATTTGTGCTAATTCATAGATGAACATTCTTGTATTTGTTCTATTAACCACAATTCTCATCCACCTCTGGGGTTATTATGTTATTCAGTCCCTACATTATTTTCTAGCTTTCTTTCACCTGACATTTACATCCTTTTTCAGGCACAATCCCATTTATAGACCAGCTGCATTAGTTTGACTCACTATAATATGTTACCACCAACTCTATCCATTTCCACACTTTTACAGTCAAGTTAATGAAAACCTCCACATACGTTAAACATCAGTACACCTTCTCAGCCCTTCTCTTATCTCCTAATAACCTTTACTCTAGGTTTAACTCTATGAGTTTATTCTTCATATTTGGTTAATATTAGTGAGACCATGCAATATTTGTCCAATTTGGATGCTTTTATTTCTTTTTCTTGTCTGTTTGCTCTATCTAGAACATCTAGCACTATATTGAACAGCATGGAGGCAGTGGGCATCCTTGTCTTGTCCTTGATCTCAACAGAAAAGCTTTCAGTCTTTCAACATTGAGTACAATGTTAGCTGTGGGTTTTTCAAAAATGACCTTTATTATGTTGATAAAATTTCCTTCAATTCCTATCTTTTGTAGCATTTTTATTAATAAAAGATGCTGTATTTTGTCAACTGCTTTTTCTGCATCAATTGATAAGATCATGTGATTTTTCTTCTTTGACTTATTAATGTGGTGTATTACACTGGTTGATTTTCTTGTGTTGAACCATCCTTGCATGCCTGTATAAAACTCATTTAATCATGGTGAAATATTCTTTTGGTGTTTTGTTGGATTCAATTAGCAAGCATTTTGTTGAGTATTTTTGCATCCATATTCATTAGGGAAATGGGTCTTTAAGTTTCTTTTTTCATAATATCTTCATTTGGCTTTGGTATCAGGGTGATATTGGCTTCAAAGAATGAGTTTGGTAGCATTCCTTCATGTTCAAATTTTTGGAAGAGTTTGAGTAAGATTGACATTAAATCTTCTTTGAATGCTTGGAGAACTCAACTGTGAAACCATCTGGTCTTGGGCTTTTCATTTTGGAGAGTTGTTTGATGGACTGTTTCAATCTCTTTACTTGTGATTGGTTTGCTGAGGTTTTCTATTTCTTCTAGGATCCGTGTAGGTTGTTTGAATGTTCTTAGGAACTTTTCATCTACATTGTCTAGTTTGTTGGCATACAGTTGTTCATAGTGCCTGCTTATGATCTTTTTATTTATGTGGGGTCAGTTGTGATGTCCCTGTTTTCATTTTTTTTATTTGCATCTTCTCTCCTTTTTTCTTTGTTAATGTAGCGAAGGGTTTGTCTATATTGTTAATCTTCTTGAAGGATCAACTTTTGGTTTTGTTAATTCTCTCTATTGTTTTTTTGTTGTTCTCAATTTCATTTATTTCTGCAAAGATTTTGTTATTTCATTCCTTCTGCTTGCTTTTGGCATAGTTTTCTGTTCTTTTTCTAGTTCCTCCAGCAGTGTAGTTAGGTCATTGATCTTAACTCTTTCTTCTTTTTTAATGTAAGAATTGAGGGCTGTAAGTTTCCCTCTCAGCACTACCTTCACTGCTTCCCAT
>PVKH010009057.1:0-11964 GCA_004027955.1 Chaetophractus vellerosus
ACAGCCAGCCCCCAATAACATCCTTTGAGGTGGAAAAGTTTTTAATTTTGATAAGATCCCATTTATCTGATTTTTCTTTTGCTACTCGTGCTTTGGGTGTGAAGTCCATGAAAACATTTCCTATTACAAGGTACTGTACATGCTTCCCTACATTATCCTCCAAGGTTTTTATGGTCTTGGCTCTTATATTTAGATCTTTGATCCACCTTGAGTTAATTTTCATATAGGATGTGAGATGGTGTTCCTCTCTCATTCTTTTGCATATGGATATCCAGTTCTCCATGTACCAGTTGTTGAAGAGGCCATTCTCTCCCCACTGAGTGTGCTTGGTGGCCTTGTCAAATATCAGGTGACTGTATATGTGAGGCTCTATATCAGAACTCTCAATTCGGTTCCACTGGTCAATGTGTCTATCCTTATGCCAATACCATGTGGTTTTTACCACTGTAGCTTTGTAGTATGTTTTGAAGTCAGGTAGTGTGAAAACTCCAACTTCATTTTTCTTTTTCAATATGTCTTTGGCAATTCAGGATCTCTTACCTTTCCAAATAAATTTTGTAGTTAGTTTTTCCAATTCATTAGAAAATACAGTGTTAATTTTTATTGGGATTGCATTAAATCTGTAGATTTGTTTCGGTAGGATAGACATCTTGATGATATTTAGTCTTCCTATCCATGAAAAGGGAATATTCTTCCATTTATTTAAGTATTCTTTGATGTCCTTTAACAATGTTGTGTAGTTTTCTGCATATAAGTCCTTTACATCTTTAGTTAAATTTATTCCTAGGTACTTGATTCTTTTTGTTACTATTGTAAATTGTATTTTTTTCTTGATTTCCTCCTCAGAATTGCTCACTATTGATGTATAGAAATGCTACTGATTTTTCAGCATTGATCTTATAGCCTGCAACGTCACTGAACTCCTTTATAAGTTTTAGCAGCTTTGTTGTAGATTTTGCTGGTCTTTCTAAGTATAAGATCATGTTGTCTGCAAATAATGAAATCTTTACTTCTTCCTTTCCAATTTGGATGCCTTTTAGATCTTTTTCTTGCCTCAGTGTTCGAGCAAGCACTTCTAGGACAATATTAAATAAGAGTTGTGATAGTGGGCATCCTTGTCTTGTTCCTGAACTGAGAGGGAAGGCTCTTAGGAATTCACCGTTGAAGATGGTATTAGCTTTGGGTTTTTCATATATACCTTTGATCATGTTCAGAAAGTTTCCTTATATTCTTATCTTTTGCAGTGCTTTTATAGGAAAGGGTACTATATTTTGTTGAATGCTTTTTCTGTGTCTATAGACATGATCATGTGATTTTTTTCTTTCAATCTGTTTATGTGGTATATTACATTGATGGATTTTCATATGTTGAACCATCCTTGCATACCTGGGATGAAACCCACTTGGTCATGGAGTATAATGCTTTTGATATGTTGTTGAATGTGATTAGCAAGTATTTTTTTCAGGATTTTAGCATGTAGTTTCATTAGAGAAATTGGTCTATAATTTTCCTTTTTTGTGGTATCTTTGTTTGGCTTTGGTATTAGGGTACTGTTGGCATCATAGAATGAGTTAGGCAATGTTCCTTCTACTTCTATTTTTTGGAAGAGTTTAAGGAGAGTTGGTGTTAGTTCTTTCCAGAATGTTTGGTAGAATTCAGCTGTGAAGCCATCTGGCCCTGGACTCTTCTTAGTTGGGAGGTTTCTGATAATTGAATCTAACTCTTTATTTGTAATTGGACTGTTGAGTTCATCAATTCATTCTTGCAAAGATCTGGAAAATTAGAGACCCTTGTACAATGTGGGTAGGAAGAAAAAATGATGCAACAAACACTGTGAAAAAAGTTTGGAAGACACAGAACTGTCATATGACCTGGCATATACTCAAAAGGAAGGAAGAGCAGGAGCTTGAACAAATAGTTTTGTACACCAGTGCTCACAGCAGCATTTTCATAATTGTGAAAACATGGAAGCAACCCAAGTACCCATTCACAAATAAGTGGATAAAAAATATGGTATATATATACAATGGAACATTATTCATTTGTGAAAAAGAATGAAGTCCTGATACATGCTACAACATGAATGAACTAGAAGACATCACATTGAGTGAAATGTGAGACACAGAGACATACTGCATGAGCTCACTCATTTGAAACAAGTGGAATATGCAAGTTCAGAGACAGAAAATAGATTACAGCCTACCTAGTGCAGCACAGAGGGGCAAGAGGGAGTTAACACATAATGGGTACAGGGTTTCTGTTTAGGGTGATAGAAAAGTTTTGCTAATAGCTGGTGGTGACCTTAGCACAGGTCAATGTAATTAATCCCACTGAATGGTATGCTTGGGATTGGTTGAAATGGTATAGTGTATGTTGTATATATTATTCCACAATTTAAAATGGAGCAAATAATGTCAATGTCAATTCAATGCAATACATGATCCTAGAAGGAATCTAAAAATGGAGGAGAAAAGACTCAAGAGACATTATTGGGACATATTAAAAACTTGGAATATAGACTGTGCCTTATAGCAATATTAAATGTTTTAACTTAACTTTACATAGGCAGTTACAGTAGTGAAGATCATAGTTCTTAGAAAATGTACATGGAAGTATTGTGTTCAAGGAGCATGGTGTATCCAACCTATTCTTAAATGTTTAGGAGAGAGGGATGGAGAAAGAAGAAAGGAAGAGGCATGGAACTTCAAATTTGGCAAAATGTGAAAAATGGTAGATCTGAGTATGAGAAGCAAGGATGCATGTTGGTATTCTTTATTTTTGCAATTATCCTGTAAGTTAGAAATTATTTCTATAATGTTAAAGAAAAAATAGAGAGAAACAGAAATGAGAAGGGCTTTAAATGGTACACTACAAAATAACAATTAAAATCTTTAACCAAAAATACATGTAAAATGGGAAGCAGATGTTGCTCAAGCGATTGGGCTCCCATCTACCATATAGGAGGTCCAGGGTTCAATTCCCTGGGCCTCCTGGTGAAGGCAAGCTGGCCCACGTGGTGAGCTGGCCTGAGCAGAGAGCTGGCCCAAGTGGAGTGCTGGCCCATGCAGGAGTGCTGGCCTGCACAGGAGTGCTGACCTGTGCAGAGAGCTGGCACAGCAAGATAATGCAACAAAAAGTCACAGAGGAGAGACAATAAGAGACTCAGCAGACCAGTGAGCTGAGGTGGCGCAAGAGATTGAGTGCCTCTCTCCAACTCTGGAAGGATCCAGGATTGGTTCCTGGTGCTGCCTAAAGAGAAGATATGCAGACACAGAACACATAGCAAATGGACACAGAGAGCAGACAGCAAGCACAAAAGAACTAGGGTGGAGGGGTGGGAAGAAATAAATAAATTTTTATAAAAAATAAATGTAATAAACAAGTAAAGTGTCCATTTTAATTCTTTTGTTGTAAATAATTTAATACATTAAGCCGGTCTCTGCTCCAATTATTTAATTTAATATTTTTTCATTTAAGAAATTACTTCAATCAAGCAGAGTTTAACATAAATAAATGATGATAAAACCATTTATTGCCTATAAAAGACCTACTTTATTTTAGGGGGAGGTACTAGGGATTGAACCTGGGACCTAGTACATGGGAAGCAGATGCTCAACCACTGAGCTACCCCTGCTCCACAAGACCCACTTTAGATACAAAGGTCCAGAGATGTTGAAAGAAAAAAACCAGGGCACAATACTGAAATACAGCATGCAAATAATAATAAAAGGAGAATTAGGCTCACTTGAGTAATATCAGATGAAATTAAAACAAACATGATTACAAAAGACAAAGAACAATTTATACATCCATAAAAGGGTCAATATATCAAGAACATATAAAACTTATAAGCATATATACAAAGAACAGGGCACTTAAATATAGAGAGGAAAATTGACACATTTGAAGAGAGAAATAGTGAGAATTTTCATAATAGTTAGAGAATTTAATTTCCCACTTCCACAAATGGACAGAAAAACTAGACAGATGATCAGTAAGGATATAGAGGACTTGAACAACACTATAAGCCAACTACATCCAGTAGAGGACAGTCTTCTCAAGTGCACATGGACCATTCCCAGAATAGACCATATGTTACCCCACAACATACATAAAAACACTGAAAACATAAGTATCTTCTATAACCAAAGTGGAATGAAACTAGAAATCAATAACAGGAGGGAAATTAGAAAGTTTCACAAATATGTGGAAGTGGAACAACACACATGAACTGATAGTTCACAGATGAAATCATGAGGAGAATTAGAAAACACTTTGACATAAACAGAAATGAATACACAACATATCAAGCCTTAAAGAATGCACTGAAAACATTGATGATAGAGAAATTTATAACCAAAAACACCGATATTAAAAAAGAATAACCATCTCAAACAATAACATAGTTTTAAATCTTAAGGAAATACACAAAGAAGAGCAAACTAAAGCCAAAATTGGTGTAAGGAATTAAAGATTAGAGCAGAGAAGAATGAGACAACAGAAAAACAATAGAATCAATGCAATAAAAGTTGGCTCTGCAAAAATATCAATAAATTTGAAAACCCTATAGGTAGGGAGATAAAGAATAAAGGAAAGAAGAATCTATTCACTAAAGTGGTGACATTTCTAAAATGGGTTTTAAAAGTATACTTTAAGCAATTGTGCCCCAACAGATAAGATATCTTTGACAACATGGACCAATTCCTAGAAACACACCTTGCCTTTTTTGTAATATTTACTCTTAAAACTTTCTTGTCCTGAAAAAAGTACATTTAGGGCAGATTTTTAAAAATATATTTTAGGTAATCATGTATTTTTTATGTTACCCTTTTTTTCAGTCTGGCAATTTTGCAACATTTTTTTTTTTAAAGATTTATTTATTTTATTACATATCTCCCTTCCCCCCCACTGCAGCGACGCACTGAGACTGGTCACTGCGCAGGCACGGCTTTCCCCGCTTGTGGGCGGCTTCTGCTTCCATTCACGGCCGGCTCTCAGTTTGCGGGTGGCTGGCTGCGCTCCATTCGCGGGCGACCTGCCCTGCCCGTGGCAGCTTTTTGCCCTGCCCACAGCGGCTCTGGCCTGCCCATGGCGGCTTGCCATTCTCAAGGCGGTCTGCCCGCTAGAGAGGTCCCCGGGAACCTAACCCAGGGCCTCCCATGTGGTATGCCTGCGCCCTATCCACTGGGCTATCCAGCCGGCCCCTGTTTTGCAACATTCTTAAGGAAAGTTATGATGTCTTTGAGTCAGGGCTGTGTCAGTGAATAGAATTACACAGGCAAATCAATCAATCAATCAATCAATCATCTGCCCTGCGGTGTTTAAGTTTGGTTCAGAAGAGAATTTAAAGTGAAAATGACAATGTTAACTTGTGTACCTAGTATCTACAGACTGCATTTTTTCAGGTGGGACAACTTCCTGGAAAGAAACATGTGCTAGCTGAAACTTTAAAGATTTAACAATGCAAAATCTTAAAAGAATTACTTGGGATACAAATTGGTTTAATGGGAAAATGTACAAAATCTGAACAACAGAAGACTGTTCTTTGCAGAAACTGAGAGCAAAATGAACTGCAGTCAATTGGTTTGGACTGGACTGCTGAGAGCAGCAGAAAGAAGTATTCAGGATTTGAAGGCCATTGTAAGTCCTGTGGTCCTTGTTCTAAGACAGTGGGAAACAATCAACAAAGTTAAAGATGAGATATTTATGTCCAAGACAGGTTTTTAGGTCTATGATGCATCAATGTAAGGACAAAAGAGTACAGCAAGAGAAAATATAGGAGGGTATTGGTGAATTTTAAATATTGAATGATGGACGCCCTTAGACTTGATGAAGAAAACAGGACCAGTGACATGGCATGTAAATTGGAAAATGAAGTCAGGAATAATTTAACCTCTTTTCCCCAAATACAACCTAGAAAAAGGACAGATGACAAACTTGCGGCCTCACTGTATCAACTTAAGGGGATACAACTAGTGCAGTCTGGGACAATTCGTGCATTAAAATAAATAATGATAAACGAGAACATTTTGGAAAAAATTGCATACATTAATCTGTAGCATTATAACAAATAACCTGGGGTCAAGCAAGCCTTTGTAAGGCTGAAAGCCAAATAAGGACTATAGGAGTAGTGTAGGTAATGAGGAAAAAAAACATCATAGCGGTGGTTGATTCGGGTGAGAGGATGATGGATGGAGGATGGATGGGGACTATGATATTGATATCAGAATATGTCCTCATAAAATGTCATTCATTATAAAGTGAAAACATGTTTTTGCATGGGGGAGGGGAACCTGACAGAAATTTCATCAGGTTTTCAAGTTCACATCACCAGTGGGTGAGGCAAGTGGATCTTCTGTCTCACCTGATAGGCTGCATTCCTAACTCTCCTGATGGGCTGAATGTAGCCCCTAAATCTCAAGAGGAAACACTGGGAAGACCCAGGTTGGGGTCATTTGTGCTCCTTAAATATGTCAAAGAATCAAAAATGAAAGAAACTCTCAGGGGGAGTTCCATATTGAATTTGACCAGAAAATGATGACTGGAAAAATAGACAGTTTTGAGAGTTTGGGATGATGGATAAAAGTTGAAGGGGACAGTGAATGGGAGCACAGCATTGAAGCAAAGCTGATTCTCTGATTTGGGATTTTCTAGGAGAGCAAGATATATACATGGGAGTATTTTTGTGAAATGTTTGTTAGTGGGCAAAAGTGGTAAAATTAAAACTACTGGGGAATCTTAGTGAAGGGATCATGAGTTCTTTGTACCTACTCTTGCAATTTGTTTTAGGAGGTACCAGGGATTGAACCCAGGACCTCATACATGGGAAGCAGGAGCTCAAACACTGAGCTAAACCCACTCTTCTTGAAATTTTTATATATATGATATTTCAAATTAATTGGCCTTTAAAAACACCAGTGTCACTACAAGTATTGAGGACAAATCTACTTAAATGCAGTTCAACCAAAGTTGTGAAAGTAATTGACCTTTTAAGAGTCTGGATGTTATTAAGGAGGAAATGTGTCGTTATTATATTAATAGCAGTATGTGGGGGCCAGCTGTAGCCCAGTTGGTAGGGCGCCAGTTTACCACATGGGAGGCCCTGGGTTCGGTCCCCCAGCCTCCTCAAATGGGCAGACCGCCTCGAGAAGGCAAGCCCCCGTGGACAAACGCAAGCCCCTGTGAGCAAGCACGAGCCCCCGCGAGCAGGCGGGCCGCCGCGAGCAGGCAGGCCACTGCACCGGTGAGCTGACTCAGCAGGTCGCCCCAGCAGGAGGAGACAAGCAGGCACAGAGGAACACAGAGGAAAAATGAACACAGCAAGAACAAGCAGAAGGGGGGGGGATGTATAATAAAAAAAAATAGCAGTATGTCTTTGGTGTCCTAAATGATTTGGGATGTTTGTGGAAACAGCAAGATATTTGTATTCCAGTTTCTCCTAGGAACTCCTTCCACTGCCGCATGCTATAGAGACTGACTGCCTTTTGACCCAGGTTGAAAGCCATGGAGAAGGACATGTATTATATAAACTCCCTTCTTCAAGGCAGGGGCATGCTGCTCCAGAATTTCTTAGGCTCACTCTGTGTGGCTTCAAGAGGTGGCTCAGACCTTAGGTCAGATTTCCTGTACTTGGCTTTTGTTAGTCTGCACATATGTCTTTCAGGGAATGTTCTTTCCATCTGTTTTCCCTTCAGAAGTCTGTTTGGAGATAATAGGGAATATGGGGGTATGAGGTAATGACTTGATCACAGCAGTGATTTGTATGGTGTAGATGTGCTGGGGGTTATGAAATGCTGGAACTTATCATTATGGGCCAAGCTGGGAGGGGAGCAAATGTAATCAGGCTACTTCATGCACAAGTTAACATTAATTGATAGTTTATGTAATATCAGACAGACCTAATGTATATATGATATCAAATGAAGAAAGATACTATGCTGTCATTAAAAGTTTCTCATTGAAAATAGATTACAAATATTTAAACAACTTATTAGTGTGACATGATACACCGAGCAAACAAAAATTAGTTAATAAATCTCAACAACAAAAAAACCTCAAAATATTTAAGGGTTGATGGTAAATTAGGCCTATCCACTTCAGTTTATTTCATTAATATAAAATTTAACTAGATATATAAATACATTTTCAAACTGAAAGTAGAAAAAGAGAAAATTAAAACATTTGAAAATGTTTATCACCATTTCAAATATTATACCCCACCCACTTGGTTGCCGCCACTACAGCCACCCTTAAGGAACTGGGGGAGGATGGTGGCTTGCAGGCTGATGGCAGACAATGCAGTGGCAATGTCCATAAGCCAGGCAAGTGCCATGGCAGCAGGGCAGGGCCTCACGAGTGGCAGGTCAGTTTGGGTGTAGGCCTCTCTCTGGTTCCCAGGATATGGGCTGGGCCACCTGAAAGTGCAGGAGCAGCAGCTGCAGAGGCAGAGGGTCTGATGTATCACTCTCCTCCCCCTTACCCTGAGCTGGGGCAGGCCAGGTGACCCGGGTGGCTGGAGTGGGTTCTGCTGCTCCAGAATGGGACTTCTCTACACCAGGATATGGCTGTGCAATCACCAGGAGCACAAAGTTATCAATGCTGGGTTGGATAATGCAGGGAAAACTACCAACATTTTCAATTTTCTATGAATGAGGTTGTACATACATCCTCTACAATAGGAAGTAATGTAGAAGAGATGATGCATTAGGACATAAGAAAAGGTGGTTTGCTGATTTTTGCTAATAAACAAAGATGTTCAAGAATGTATGACTCTAACAGAAATCTCCCAGGTTTGAAACTAACTTCTATTAAAGATCACCAATGGCATATCCAGGCATACCGGTGAGGGATTGTGCCAAGGACCTAAAAGCATGATGGCAAGATGTAAGATTAGATGATCTCTACTGACCTCTTCTCATAGACTTTGTATAATCAAAGTGCTCGACTACTTGAAAGCTGCAAAAATTAATGGTTTAGATATATTTATAATAAACTCATTGAAACATTTTCCATAAGAAAACAAAGATGAAGTCTTACCTTCCAATTTGCTTTCTCCTTAGTTCCTTTCAAAGTAAGGTCTTAAAGATGTGACTAACATTTTTCTCATAATGGACTCTCTCAGGATACTGTGTAGCCTGTGATAAGTTTAAAGAGAGAGGAAGACATTGTTAACTTGAAGAGCTTTACTATCTGTATAAACCTCCCTAGTAGCATGTTCTCTTCTTGTTCTAAGTCAAAATACAAATCAGCACAGATACTCAGTTTCCAATATTTTAGAAGTGTAATGTTTTTATGAAAAGTATTTTTCATAAGGTTGTATATGTATTGTGTATGTATCTCAAGTTCAAGATTATGGTTTTGAGTTATGTTCTAAAGAAAAGTGATAAGCAACACAAAAATTAATAATGTTCTTAGTTGTAACCATATACTGCCATTGGTGTTAAGGGCCATTTTATACTTGTCTCCTTAGGCTTTCTGCATTGTGTTAACCAAACCCCAAATCATTGAGCCGCTCTTAAAAATAAAGTAGGAAAGAAAAAGGAAAACTGCTTGACATTGTGGTAATAATATTTTTGTTGTTCAAATTAGGCTGAAATGTACTACAACTGACTGGAGCATATATCAGATTTTTGGCTTAAGTATTACCACTGGGTACAATTACACAGCAAATAATTATCAGTTCATTCCTTGCATAGGTCTGTGTATAGATTTATGGTCCTGGCTATTCTATTTAGCCATTTTGAGTTGATTCTTGTATAGGGAGTGTGATACGGGTCCTCTTTCATTTTTGGGGTTACAGATATCCCCTTCTCCTAGCACATTTTTTAGCAGACTGTTTTGTCCTGTTAACAAGGACTTGGTAGGTTTGTCAAAAACCAGTTCACCATAGAGGTGAGTGTTCATTTCTGGACTCTCAACTTCATTCTATTGATCAATGTGTCTATCTTTATGCCAGTACCATGCTGTGTTGACCACTGTAGCTATGAAATATGTTTCAAGTTCAGGCAGTAAAATTCCTCCCATAGTGCTCTTCTTTTTTAGCATACTTTTGCTATGCAGGTGCACTTTCCTTTTCAAAGGAATTTGGCAATTGCCTTTTCAATTTATGTAAAGTAGGCTGTTGGAATTTTGATTGGTATTGCATTGAATCTATAAGACATTTTGGGTAGGATTGACATCTTCACGATATTTAGTATTCCAATCCACGAACATGGAATGTCTTTCTATTTGTTTAGGTCTTCATTGATTTTTTTTTTAGCATTATTTTGTAGTTTTCTGCACATAGGTTCTGTACTTCTTTGGACAAATTGATTTCTAGGTATTTGAGTCATTTTGTTGCTATTGTATATGGAATATTTTCCCTAATTTCCTCCTCAGATTTTTCAATACTAGAGTACAAAAGCATTACAGAAGTTTGCTTGTTGATCTTGTATCCTGCCACTTTGCTGAACTCATTTATTAGCACAAGTAGCTTTTCATAGACATTTCAGAATTTCCTTTTTTAAAAAATTATATATCCCCCCTTTCTGCTTGTTCTTGCTGTTTTTTTTTTTTTTTTTTTGCATTCTTCTGTGTCTGCTTGTCTCCACCCCCCGTTGTGGCAACTCGCCAAGTCAGCTCACTGTGCGGCGCCCTTGCCTGCTTGCGGGCGGCTTGTCCTGCTCGTGGGCGGCTTTGCCCTGCCATGGCGGCTTGCCTTCTCAAGGCGGTCTGCCCACTCAAGGAAGCCCCAGGAACCGGGCCCGGGGCCTCCCATGTGGTAAACCAGCACCCTACCAATTGAGCTACAGCCGGCCCCAGAATTTTCTAAATATAGGATCATGTCATCTGCAAATAGTGAGAGTTTTACTTCCTCTTTTCCTATTTGGATGCCTTTAATTTTTTTTCTTGTCTAATTGCTCCTAATACAATATTCAGCAACAGTGGTGACAGTGGGTATCCTTTTCTTGTTCCTGATCTTAGAGGGAAAACTTTCAAAATTTCCCCATTGAGTACAATATTGGCTGTGGGTTTTCATATATACCTTTCATCATATTGAGGCATTTTCCTTCTATTCTTATCTTTGAAGTGTTTTTATCAAGAAAGGATGCCGGATTTTGTCAAATGCCCTTTCTGCACTGATTGAGATGATCATGTGGGTTTTTTCCTTCAATTTGTTACTGTGGTATATTATGTTGATTGATTTTCTTATGTTGAACCAGCCCTTCAAACCAGGAATAAAGCCCACTTATTTGATATGCTGTTGGATTTGATTGACAAGTATTTTCTTGATAATTTTGCAGCTATATTCATTAGAGTGGTTTTCTGTAAATTTCTGTTCTTATACAGTGTTTATCTGGCTTTGCTATTAGGGTGATGGCCTCATAATATGTGTTGGGTAATTTTCCCTCCTCTTCAATTTTTTGGAAGATTTTATACAGGATTTGTGTTAATTCTTTTTGAAATGCTTGGTAGAATTCACCTATGAAGCCATCTGGTACCAGACTTCTCTTTGTTGGGATATTATTGATGACTGATTCAATCTCTAAATGTGATTGGTGGGAAACAGATGTGGCTCAATCAGTTTAGCATCTGCCTACCACATAGGAGGTCCTGGGTTTGGGTCCGGGTGCCTCCTAAAGAAGACCAGCAGATACCTGCACCTGCTGCAATGAGAGCTAGATGCCTGCACCCACTACAATGAAAGCTAGACCCCACACATGCAACAATGAAAGCTAGACACCCACACCCACAGCAAGGAGAGCTAGGTGCCACACCCTGCCACAATGAGTAGATGCATAAAGGAGCAGATGCCACACGTGAGCAGGCACTGCAACCCACTGGAAGCAGGCGTGGCTCAGGCCCTTGGGCATTTGTCTCCCATACCAGAGTCCCAGGTTTGGTTCCTGGTGTCTCCTGGAGAAGGAGAGCAAACAATGAGCAGGCAGTCAATGAGAACCATTGGGGGAGGGGATAAATAAATAA
>PVKH010009058.1:0-19065 GCA_004027955.1 Chaetophractus vellerosus
TTATGCCAGCCATTCTAAGCTACTTTCATTTGCTTAAATGTTTCGCGCTTTCTTTTGCCTCCGGGCTTGAAAACTGATCTCTGTATGCAATACCTGTTGCCTTCCCACCCCATTATTGCCCCGCCCCCCTTTGGTACCAGCCCATGAGCTTAGATGTCCCTGCTCAATACTCATACATTCTATTCACTCTACTGCCCTCTCTTAGAATACATAGCAACCCTAAGCGTTGGTACTGTTTGTTAAAAGTGTCTTAAACTCCCCCAGGATGTAAGCTCTGGAAGGTTAGAGAAAATATTAAGCAACAGAAAGTGTCTTTGACTAGCTTAAGGAAAAGAATGTATTGGAAGATTTCTGGGTTATGTCATGGAAATCAAAGCTAGAATTGAACACTCAAAAACGTGGGAAGGGAAGGACCAGCTCAGTTCCAAGGACCTCGGCAGAAGTGACTATAGATCCGTTTATGTGACTTAGCTCTAGTGATTCCAAAGTTTTATGTGTGTTTGTTCCAAATTTCATATACCAGAAAGAGAATCTGTATTTGTCCCCCTGGATAAATGGTCTTTGGCCAGAAGGTAGGGTTGCAGAGTGTAGGCTTGGGCATTGGGAATTGTGATGGTTTAGAACTGTATGTACCCCAGAAAAACATGTTCTTAAATAATCCATTTCTGTGGGTGTGAATCAATTATACATAAGTCCTTTTGATGAGGCTTCTTCAGTTAAGGTGTGACCCACCTCAATCAGAATGGGTCTTAATCTTCTTACTGGGGTCCTTTATAAAAGAATGAAATTGGTCAAAGAGAGAGAAAGCCATGAAACCAAGAAGCTGAAATCAGCGAAATCTGGAAGAGAAGGGAGTGACCAGGAGACACTACCATGTGCCTTGCCATGTGACAGAGGAGCCAAGGATTGCTGGTAGCTGGAATTTGGGAAGAAAGCATCACCTTGATGATGCCTTGATTTGGACAATTTCCCTCAAAACTGTGAGAGAATAAATTCCCATTGTTTAACCTGACCCATTTCATGGTATTTACTTTAAGCAGCTTAGGAAATTCAAATAGGGACTGTTCCCAAAGTAGGGACAATTGAAGTAGGTCAGTCACCCCCAAGGATTGTCTACTCCTGGGAATATGCCCAGGTTGTACTTTGTTCCTATTCCCAGGCTTGTATCTCTACAATTCTTTTTATCCCCCACATTGCTGTGGGACCGCTCCAATATTAAGTCATTGTCTCTCAGCTCCAAAACCAGCACCAGCTAAACATCCCCTCCGCAGAGTTTTGGTTCCCAGCCCCATGTTCTCAGCCAAGCAGCGCCCCTCCTCCAATGTCTGCATTTCACTTCCATAGGTCCCCTTCTCCAAGCTTCTAAGTTTTAACAATCCCAACCTTTTACTTCTGTTCCCCCAGTCCTAGGGACGTTACTCTGTTGTCTGACTTTTCATTTACCTAGCTAATAATTCTTTCCATTAATTTCTCTCTGTTAAAATAACTGATGCTGAAGAGGGGTGGGGGTGGTCCTCGGCTAGGCTCATTTGCTCGGTACAGCAGAACAGACAGACACCCAGAACTAGGCTAGGAAGGAAAAGAGGGTTTATCCACCGGAGGGATACTGGAGAGGTACAATCTCAGCCTCCCCATTAAGGGGTTTTCTCACAGATTTTATACCAGTTGGAACAAAGAAAGTTAATTATCAGGGTGATGTTTCTAAGAAGGGTCTGGAAAAAATAGTTTTTGCTTTAAAATACCCATGGTACTGTTACCGGATTTAGTCTAGGTTCTTGACTTATGCTGCAGAAATGAATTTCAGAGCATGTCAGGTGAGCAAGGCCAACAATTTATTAAGATAGGGAGAGAAGAGAAATGGGAGAAAATAGCAGATCACAGGTCCCCGGTAGAGGGTAAGGGGCTGAAGAGTGATAGAGAGGGCTGATTTTTAGACTACAATTTCCCATTATGAGGTATAAATGCCCAGGTTTTACTTGTGTGTTGATCCGCGCAGGGGGCACATGGCGAGAGCAGGGTGCAGAAGCCACGTGGGCCCCAAGCAGAGCACGGAAGCCGCTGGGGAGCGGAGCAGGGGGTGGCAGGGGTCAGGAAGAGGAGCAGAAGGGGCGATTTGATCTTAGCGCTTGCTTTTTAAACTGTTAATTATTCCACCCCTTTGCAAATGGCATGGGAGGAGTCCCAGGTGTTTGCTGTTTTGATTACCCCACCCATCAATCCCCCAGGTGGGGCCAATAATAATGTCCTGGAAGAATGTCCAGAGAAATCTCTTGGGAATCTCATTCTGCATGGTGGAAATCTCACAGGATCTTCCAACAGCCGTCTTGGGGGTTATCAGTGTCCACATAGATTTCTTGCCAGGTTCCAGATCTTTCTATCCCTATATGAAGCCTGCTTCAGTACCTGGGGATTTGTAAGTTTGGTGATAAGGTGGAGGCTGTGGTATGGATGTGAATATAGAGATAAGGTCGGATGCGAAGATACAGATAACGACGATATGAGTAAAGATGAAGAAGCACATAGTTATACAATTTTGGTGGAGCTAAATCTGGTTAATGTTAAATCTATAGCTCTGTGTGCCTCCTGACAGGTAAGCATGAGTTTTATTGAAAAATTTTTAACATGATAAGGTACAATACAGTGCCTTAATATTTAAGCTCTACTGGTTTTTCCTAGTACTACAATGTCATTTCTGTCTGTTGACTGTATCCTGACTAACGCAAGGAGTGATTTTTCTGAAATAGAAACCTGATCATATTACTCTTCTGCTGCAAATGCTTCACTGGCTCCCATTGACTAAACATTGATTCAGTGAGAAAAAAAGAGCTTTCTCTTAGGGATCTGGTTGTAGTGCTGCCCTGGCTTATGAATTTGATCATCATAATTGGTGGGATGTCCCCTTTCATCCTCAGGGCACTGTGTCATTTGGATGGTAATTGTTACTACCATCTGCAGGAGTCTGGGCAGCCCTGTTTTTAACCTTCCATTTGAGCAGTGTTTGTCGAGTCTCCTGAGATGCCCCTGTGCTCAGTGACTTTCAATCCAGGAAGTATAATTCCTGCAACCTCCTGGCTGGCCTCGGGCATTCTTACCAACTCACTTTTCTCATGCAAGAGAGCCATCCATTTGGTTTTCCTCCTTTTCTCACATTGATGCAATCTTAAGCTTCTATGGGCAAAAATCTCCTCACTGCTACCTGATGAGGCAGGGAAACGTAAGAACAATTCAAATGAAAGCTCTCTTCCTAGTGCTTTGTTTGCCTTATAAGAGCCATTCATTTTTTTAAGCACATCAATTTTATCGATACATATTACTAGAGCATACAATTTATCCAAAGTGTACAATCAATGGTATTTGGTATAATCACATAGTTGTATGTTTATCACTTCAATCATTATTAAAGCATTTTCATTATTTCAACAATAATAATAAAAATAAAAAACCAGACAAACAAGCAAACATGAAAATTCCTCACCTTTCAATCTCTCTGTTTCCCCTGCTGTTCATAGCTGCTGTTTCTAGCCATTCTTGCACAATTATTTACTTGTTTATCAAGCAGTTTTATTGAGATATATTCACATACCACATGATCTATCCAAAGTGTATAATCAATGGCTTTTAGTATAATCACAATGTTGTGCATTCATCATCTCAAAAATTTTAGGACAATTTCATTACTCCAAATGTGAAACATGACAGCATGGATGAACCTGGAGAACATTATGTTGAGTGAAGCAAGCCAGACACAAAAGGACAAATACTATATGATTGCACTATTATGAGATAAATTTATTATGTGAAATATAAATATATTACATGAAATATGAATATGTGTAAAATTGCATATATAATAGCTTTTCTTTGAAGCTGAACAAATGTAGGTTAATACTACAAAATGTTAATATCAGACAAAAAAAACATATTATACTAAGTGAAGGAGACCAGACACAGAGTACTACATATTGTATGATTCTATTTATATAAAATGTAAATATAAATCACCTTATAAAGCCATTCATTTTAACACGGAGGATTTAGAATCAGATTGGCCTTACACATTCAATTGATGAAAGGTAACAAGGCAGTAGTAGATAGTTTCAGGCCCAGAAGACTTCCCCCCATTATCTATTCTCTTCTTGATATGCTATTTCAGTGAAGGAAGCTTCAGTGGCAGTCATAATATGCCTCCCTCTCTCCTTCTTTATCACGAATTGAGTAAAATTTAGACATATTGCCCAAGAGTAAAATAACATCAACAAATGTGAAACCAGCCTGATACTTTCATTTTCTTGGTGTGGTGTATCAAAAAATACTAGCTAGCTGTCAAAGGCTGTGAATCCAGATAATCCTTCTCGAAGCTCTTTCTAATCTCCCCCCCAGCTCACAGAGGACTCATATCCTCTGCTAAAGTCACTGTTAGGTTCATTGGGCAGGCTCTGTAATATTCAAATGCGATTAGCTCCATAAAGGTTATTTATAAAATAAAATTTATAAATTTTATTGCCTAAATCATAACAGAGTGAGAGAGAATGATTATATGACTATTGCAGTTAACATGGCCCTGAAGAAGAAAATGTGTCTAGGGTCCAGGGAAATCACAAAACAGAAAAAGGAGAGAATGAGAGTACATCGCTTAACTTCCAAAGACTTCTAAAGTGGGGGTTGGATTTTGGATGAACTCTGAGAAAACTGCTTTCTGGATCCTTTTGTCACCAGCTCCTGGTGCCTTGGGACATGCTGAGTGACACGTATGGCACATTTTCAGCATCCTGTCTGCAGCCATTCTCCAGAGGCACTCATGAAACGATTCTAGAGGAGGAGCTGATGCATTACTCTCCAGCCCTGAGAGACGGGGCAGGTACTGTGTGACAGGTCAGGTGTGTGTTGGGGGGCAGGGCAGTGTGACCCCCAGCAGCACCCCTGTTGTACTGCCTGCCGGACACAAGCTCAGGCACTGGAGCAAGAGCCCAGCTCCTCCTTTTGCTGCCAGAGAGGATTTGGGCGAGTCACATAGCCTTGGGGGTTTCAGTTTTCCTTTCTGTGCAACGGGGCTACAAAACACCTGCCTCAGAGGATTATTTTGAGAATTAAACAAGATAAAACAGAAAGTTCTTAAAACATATTAAGCCTTCAATAATGTTAACTATTTTTATTAGTACTTTTCTCTCAAACTCAAGAACCTTGAGAAACTGGAGCTGAAGGACAGAAATAGTCTCACGAGAAAGAAAAAGAAAGGGGATAATGGGCCTTTAATGGCAAGAAGAAAGTACCACAACTCCACCTTGGAATGGGTCCAGGACCAGTGGTTTTAACCTGTGCAGAGCATAGCTCATCTGCAAACTCTAATTTGTATCTCTAAACCCTCAAGGCAGTGTAGTCTAAAGTTAAAAAATACAGTTGTACAATGCAAGGTGGTGGTGGTGGGGTGAAGTTTGGGAGCCCTATATAAAGATATGCATGTTTGGTTTGTAAGTTCACAACTTTCACATATATTTATTGTTTGTGTATGCTCATGTATGAATGATATACTTCAATAAAATTTTATTGAAAATGCAGTTATAAGGAAGGAGTTAACAGAACAGACTTTGGAGCCAAAGTGCCTGGGTTTATATCTACCTCTGCAGCTGCTAACTGAGTGCATTAGCAAGTTACCTAACATCGCTATGCACCGGATCCCTCATCTGAAGAATGGGACTAATAATAGTACCAAACTCATAGGATTATTATGAAGATTAAGTGAATTGATAAATGAAAAGCATCTAAAATATTGTCTGGAACATGGTAAGTGCAATATACACACACATATATATATATAGTTGAAAGAATTTGATAATTATTGTCATTTCCATATGAGTTTAGCTCTATATCTACTTGTGACCTGAGATCTTTGGGGGCAATTTTTGGGAAAAGCATTAACCAATACAACAGTAGTTTTGAACCACCTTGGGTTTGGGTTTCAGATTTTGTGAGTATAGTGAATGCAGCACATTGACTATTTAGCGGTTTTCTTAAACATGGAAGTTGGAAGAGAAAAGGAAAGAAATGGCCCTGTCTAGTGAAAACGAGCCAGATCTTTATTAAAAAGCATAGAACACTTTTAGGAGGCAAAAAGGGAGAGTATACAAAAGAGGATGGACTCAAGGGAAGATGGGTGCTGTAGCTGGGTAAGGGCAAAAGGGCTTAAATCGATTATGGATCCTAGAGGACAAAGTTTCACTATGAGATGGTAACATACAGAGAAAGGCACATGCTTGACCCTTTCCCCCTCTTGCCCTCTAGATGCCTATGTATTTTTAGCGTGTGGGGTTAGAACAATGAATGCCTGAGCGGAAATGCGGAAATACGTTGGAAGGAGATTTTTGGGGGACAAAATGGCTGAAGGGGCTACCATGTATCTTCTAAGATGAGAACAAGCATCCACCTCCGTCAGGGAAAGGTTACACACATTATTCCTGAGTCAGAGTAGGATTTTCACCTGCTGCAGTTTGCAGTTTTGATTCCCCCCCCCCCATCATCATACACTCTTACAACCTAGTATGCACTAAGCACTCCTTTATTCTGAGAAGCCATTGGTGTTCCAATGGGCAGAATTAAATAATCAGGCACAAGTTTGGAAATAAAAATTTTCTCCTACTCAATATAAACAAAGTTCCAAGACTTTATGCCACAACACGGTCCCCATAATTTTAGTCTGGAAAGAGGTATGAGAATACAGTGGAGGTGGCACTGACAGGGAATCTGGGCATCTTGGTGATGCTACCAACTACTCCTCTGTTTATCTGCTTTTTCAACCATAAAGGAAGAGTATAGGATTAAATGATGTATAAGATTCCTTCCAGCTCTAAACCCTATGATCTGGTATTTAGTGTGAATCTAGGCTATTCTGGGCAGAAAGCAGTTCTGTCTACACATTCACGGTCAAATCTTCCAGAATTGGAGCAGCCTCTTTCTTCATTCCATCTTTTGGAGTGTCCCCTACCCCTGGAGTCACACAATGCCTTTTGCCATGCCTTCTAGAAGCTCAGGGCTTTCCATGACAGTGTATGGATTTTCCCTCTTACCCAGCCTCCTAGGCTTGCTGTGTTCTAGAATGTACCTTGTTCAACCTCAACCCAAACTCAGCTGTTTTTCAGCTCATTCCCAGAGCCATATTCTTAGCTAGAGAGCTTTAAAAAAGTATGCATTCTAAAAATATTCCTCTGTTAGCCTTTAACATGGCCTTATTCCAAAGGAATGGAGGAAAGTTCAGTTATCATGAATGATGGAGAGATACTTACATAGAGAAATTTGGGGGGCCAAATCATACATGTAAGCAACTGCTTACTTGTAAAGTCTACTCATATCTACTGGTTATTTAAGAAACATATATTAAATACCAGATATGTGCATTTTGTGGTTCTGGACTCTGGTGGGGTGGAAGACATGTTGTAAAGATAAATAAGACTTTTCCTTCCTTAAAGAAGCTTAAGATTTAATAGAACTAATCTGCTAAAGCTATCATCTAGAGCTAGATGATATTTTTTTAGTGTACATTTTAGTGGTTTTTAGTATGTTCACAGATGTGTGCAACTATCACCACAGCCAATTTTAGAATGCTTTCATCACTTCAAAAAGAAACCCTTTACCTTTTATCCCATACTCCCTCCATCCCTCACCCCGTCCCCCAGCACTGAGCAACCACTAATCTATTTTCCAATTCTGTAGATTTCCCTGTTCTGAGCATTTCATATACATGTAATCAGAATGATATTCTTTGTCTTATTTTATGTATAACTTTAAGATATTTTCATGCATACTAACTTCTTCATTTGAGAGCCAGAGCTTGAAAGTTCTGTGGTTTTAATTGAGAGAATGCGGTGTGGTATAATGAACAATGCCCATCCATAAGGTCAACAAAATAATGAGTCATATGGGACTGTCTCTTATTAAGCACCTTCAATACAGACTAGTGGCATCACCCGAAGATCATCTAAGTGAAAGTAGTGTGGTTCCAGTGCTTAGCAAACCTGCTAGTCTGGAATAGATTTTAGAGGTTCTTGGGCATGCATCCCAATATTTTTTGTGTTGTGAAGTGATAATGTTTTTACAGTCCATGAGATGACATGATTGGGTATCTAATGGCTGGAGTTCAAATGTCCCCAGAGCTCCATTTGTCCCAGGCACCATCCAGCCCCTCAAGGGCCAAGAGGTGGATATCTTGGGCAGCTTTTTAACCAACCAGAGCATACCACCATGTTGTGGCACACTGGCTGGGAAGCTCTGGGAGAAATGAACAGACTGCATCTCCCTCAGTTTGCAACAAATACTGATTCTTTTCAACTGAGCTTTTGATAATAGTTAAGGAGTAATGAAGTAGAGATTACATTCCTTTAAAAGTACTGGGAACTCCACTTCTCACAGTTGCCGGTGACATGCAGAGCCACCTAATTCATAGGCAGTTGAGCATCTTCTTTGTGGTTTGAGGGCTCTGAGGAAACACACATGAAGAGGAGGCCACCCAACAGTTGTGGGAGGTGACCTGAGAAAATAACTACAGTTTGGGAAAGGGTTCTTCATAAAAGTTAACTCTGGGTCTTTTCTAAATTACAGGTGAATGGGCAATCAGGTCCTAAATTTTTATGCCACAGCATAGTCCCTTAATTTTAGTCTAAAAAAAGTCTTAAAGTGAAGGCTATTAAATGCTTGGACATGAACATATTTCATAAAGTATATTATTAGATGCTTGGACATGAAAGTATTTCATAAAGTACTAATTTTATATGCAGCCTTGAATAATGTAGTTTCTGAATATATGCTCTAAGATAAGTCTATTGCATAGAACTAATTCGGGCAACTGAATCAAATGAGGTTGAATAGCATTATCAGTTTGTAAATAGAAACCAGTTCAATGTTTGGAAATGATAGCTATCAAAAATGATGGATTGCATTTAAGGAGAATTGCTGCTGCCTGTAATGAAGAGGTAGTAGGCAAGTTGTCTATTAAGGTAGAATGTCCCCACTGGGTCTGCAATGGCACACTGGTGGGCTCCAAATGAGTTATAGGTGGGCCATGCTGTTAATTTCCACATCCTCAAATTGGCCTGAGACAGCTGGGGCATCTGGGCACATCCCCAGGCCAAATCCCTGAACCCCAACAATTGATTCTATTGGCCTCAGTGCATCTTCCTAATGTTATCATGTTCCATGTGTGACTCTGACATGAGACATGTAGGGGAAGTATTGGTTTAAGGCCTCTCTAGTTTGTGGTAATAAAGACCCAGCATTATAGCAAAGAGACTGCTTGGTTCTGTACGCAAGAGTAGAAAGTCTCTCCATTTACAATGGTGTGAAGTGCTCTTCCCAAAGTGGAGCTAAGCATAAGCAGAAACGCAAAGAGCCAGAATACAGAACTTTTTAGCTCAAGGGAAATGTTTATCCAATTTGTCATGAGGCTATTTCTTCCAATCCTTAGACTCAAAATAAGTGATATTATGGTTGAGGCTCTGGATAGTCAGAGATGACCAGGGTCTCCCTGAAGCTCATAAAGATCATACCATTTGTGATGGTTTGGGGCAACATCTTTTCTAGTGTGGGGAAATCCCTCACTGTCAGAGTCTTGGTGGGTGCCCGCTAAGAAAACCATGAGTTGAGGGAAATCTACCCTTTCCTTGCACATGAGTCAGGCTAGGCTAATTGATTCAGACATTAAATCTTAAGTGCATGTTACACAGATGAAGGTGCTGTAAGATTTGTTCCTTATAGTTGTTGTGGTAGTTTAACATCAGTGTCTATGTCTAATGACAGTGTCCAGTGACAGCTACGTTGATTGGTCAGGGCACTATTCAGCAATGCCAACAGTAGCTTCCTATCTGACTATATCTTTACCTTGGATTTTACCAGTTTTCTGAGCCTGCCTATTAGGTTGCTATTTAGTTACCCAATAGTTTTCCAACAATTCCTTTTTTGCTTAAGGTTGCAATCAAGAACTTGAACTGAGTTCTGTAACCATTTCCTTTTCATGGAAATAAAAGCTGGGGAAAGGTTACTTTACTCCTGATCATTTCTCCAGAAGTTGAAACAGAGGTTAGCCATAATTCAGGGTTTAATACCAAATTACCCATGCCTGCCATGCCTTCCCATAACACACAGGCTAGAGAAACCTAAACTTGCAATAGGGCAAGAAATATTTAATGCAACATCTGGTTAGCCAATAGATCTTTAATTTAGGGACCTTAACAAGTTGGATACTTTCTATTCGGGATCTAATCCAAGAGGCCCATACCTGTACAGCTGATTAAGGCAAAGCAAATGATCTTTGAACTCCTCTTGGGGCAGAAAAGTCTTCTTCCAGGATATTGTATCCAGTACTAATTAAGAGGAAAACTCTGGGTTGGAGGCACAATATCCAGACTTTAATTTGTAGAGCTAGAAGAGTAAGCCTTCCAAATATGAACTTGGGTCTGAACGTCTAAGAACTTAACTACCATATTTATACCTTGGGTACATAGGCTTCAAAATCTGTCTTCAAAATAAGATCAGATGACCAAATTTAAGCTTCCATTTATTACCTTTTTTAAAAAAAAACCTTTTATTTTGAAATAATTACAAATTTATGGGACAATTGCAACAATAATACAAACCCAAACAGAGAACTCCAAGATACCCCACACACAGATACCCAAATCCACCAACTTTTAAGATTTTTCCATAATTGCCATATAATTCTATTTATCCAACTATGTATCTGTCTGCCTGTATGTCCATTTATCTATTTTCTAAACATTTGAGAGTAGGTTGTATATATCATGCTCCTTGAATAGTTAGTACTTCCATGTACGTTTCCCAAAGACTAGGCTATTCACTTATGTAGCCACCTTAAATACAATCATCAAGTTCAAGGAATTTATCATTGATATAAAGCTTACATTCTACATTCCATTTTTTTCATATGTTCCAATAATGTCATTTGGGGTCTTTTATCCTCCATTATTAGATCCAATTCAGGGTCATGTATTGCATTTAATTGTCATTGTCTCTTTAGTCAGTCTCTTTCTCTTTTTGTAAATTGTGGAAACATATATACAACATAAACGTTCCCATCTCAACCACTCCCAAGAATATCATTCAGTGGAATTAATCACGTTCACAATATTGTGCTACCATCACCACCATCCAGTACCATAATTTTCTCACCACCCCAAACAGAAACCCTATACCCATTATACATTAACTGCCCATTCCCCCTTTCCCTTGCCCCTGGTAACCCATACTATACTTTCTGTCTTTCTACACTTGCATATTCTAGCTATTTCATATAAGTGGAATCATACAGTAACTGTCCCATTGTGTCTTACATATTTCACTCAACATGATGTTTTCAAATTTCTTCCATGTTGTAGCATGTAACAGAACTTCATCCTTTTAAAGGCAGAATAATATTCCATTGTATGTATATGCCACATTTTGTTTATCTATTCATCTGCTGATAGATACTGGGGTTGCTTCTACCCTTTCATAATTGTAAATAATGCTGCTGTGAACATTGGTGTGCAAATATCTGCCCAACTACCTTCTTTCATTTCTCTTGAGGATATACCTAGAAGGGGGCTTGCCAGGTCATGCGGTAGTTCTATGTTTACATATTTGAGAAACTGTCACTCTGTCTTCCACAGTGGATTCACCATTTTACATTCCCATTAACAATGTACTAAGGTTCCTATTTCTCTGCATCTTTACCAACACTTATTTTCCATTTTTAAAACAATAGCCATTCTAGGGGGTGTGATTTTCATTGCCGCTTTGATTTGCATTTCCATAATGGCTAATGATGTTGAGCATATTTTCATGTGCTTATTGTCATTTGCCTATTTCTGAAGAAATGTCTGTACAAATCCTTTGCCCATTTTTAAATTAGGTTTTTTTTTTTGTGGTTGAATTGTAGAATTTCTTTATATATTTTGTATATTAAACTCATCAGTAGGATTCCCAAATATATTCTCCCAATCTGTTAGTTGTCTTTTCATTTTCTTGAGTAATGCCCTTTGATGCACAAAAGTTCCTAATGTTAATGGTCTAATTTATCTTTTTCATTTGTTGCTCATGATTCGATATAAAAGTCTAAGAATCCATTGCCTAATACAAGATCTTGAAGGTATTTCCCTGTGTTTTCTTTTTTGCAAGTTTTATAATTTTAGCTCTTATATTTAGGTTGCTGATACATTTTGAGTTAATTTGTGTATGTGGTGTGAGGTTGGGGTCTACTTTCATTCTTTTGCATGTGGATATCCAGTTTTTCCAGTACCATTTGTTGAAGAGTATCATTTGTTCACCATAGAGTAGACAAATGGTACTCTTGTTTGTTAATAATCAGTTGGCCATAGATGTGCGGGTTTCTTTCTGAACTCTTAATTCTATTAGTCTATTCTAATGGTCTGCAGGTCCAGACCATTGGTCTGCATGTCTGTCCTTCTGCCAACACCACACTGTTTTGATTCCTATAACTTTATAATAAGTTTTGAAATCAGTAAGTGTGAGTGTCACTTATTATTTTGTTAGACCTATTTTTTTAAAATAATGAAATTTTCTTTAATAGACTTGAAATTTGGTAAGATCTCAATGAGTCATTTTGAATTTTATTTTAATAGTCATTGCATTAACCTAAGTAGAGACTTTTAGTTATCTTGTCAAACTGATACTGTAGAATTGCATTTGCAAACAAGGGATAAGAAGTGATGGATGAAAATTCTCTACCCTAACATTCTTGCCTAGCTACAGGCCACTAATCAGTCTTACTCTTCTTGACCCTCTCACCATCCCTGTCCTATACAGATGGGATCTGGATTATGCCAAAAGTTAAAATGATTGTTATGTAGCCAGCAGAAAATATTTATTCCACAGAATTAGAAGGAAGCAACAAATTAACAAATAAAAATCTTATGATTCTTATGATTACTGCCATTACAATAAAATTACTCCTGCCAGTTTCTACAAAATTTAATGAGATCATAGTAGAAGTAAACATTAGTATGGACTGAGGAAGAAGTATCAAGGAAAACCTCACAGAAGAGGTGACATTTGAGCTGGGCTTTAAAGGACAAGTAAGTTTGTCAAAGGTAGAAGAGAGAATGGGGATTTTAAGAAGAATGGTCTTAAACAGGTTGCTGTGAAAGGGAAGGAAATATGAAAAAGGGTTGGAATATCCTGGCTCAAGCAGGAGTCCTGATGTAAGCAGGGCTTGGGGCACATGGTAGGTTGCAGTTGGCAAGAATCACCTTGTGAAGATCCCTGACATCTATGCTAAGATTAATCTATTTACCAGAATACAAACGCATTCTAATTCCCCCCCTCTGTTTTAGAAGTTGTATATCTCTAAATGTACTGCTCTCTTTGGCCCGGCACTGAGTGACCACCATTTCTTGGGTGCTACAGGAGGGTGAGGCTGCTAAATATTGAGGACCATAAACTCTAACACCTTCTATCAAGACTAATCCCTCCCACCAGACTTCACTGCTCTATGTGCCATCTCCACAAGACTCAGCCTCCCAAGACTTCCATTATCATCCAGTCTCTCATTCCCCAAATGGCTTTGTATATCCTCTAATATGATTTAGTACCTGTGGTAGATTGAATCATGCGCCCCACAAAGACATGTTCAAATTTTAATCCTGGTTCTGTGGGAGCAACCTCATTTGTAAATAGGATCTTTGTTGATGTTAAGGCCAAACTGAATCAGGGTTGCCTTAAACCAATATGACTGGAGACCTTATAAGCAGAGGAAATTGGACACAGTGGTAGTACAAGCCACAGAAAGAAATATATTGCCATATGATGAAGGGAGAGATTGAATGCCAGGAAGCCACCACTAGAATGCTACAGACCAGAGAAGGCATGGCCTGCCGACAACTCAATTTTGGATGTCTAGTCTCCAAACTGTGAGCTGATAAATTTTTTATGTTTAAGCCAACTAGTTTTGTTACAGCAACCCTGGAAAACTAAGATTGTATATGTTTTCCCATTTTTACAAACCTTTCCAATCTTTAATAGAAAACCCCTCTCTATATGCAACCTTTCCCCTAAACATTTTCTTCATCTCCTGGCCATAACTTCAATCTGTTCCTCTCCTGATGTCTCCTGGAAGTGTTCTCATGTGAAGGCTATTTTTATTTTAATAGCCCAGGTACTTCGTGGCCGCTAGGGGCATCCTTCTCTACTATTGCTTCCTAGGTCTTTCTTTTCCTCCTTCATATTCTCAGGTAATACCAATACCACCTGCTACTCATTTCTGACATCTTATACACTTATACATCCCAACTAATACACTGCACCCATTCCCCTGCCACAAAAATTCTTCAGCATCACAGAGAACTCCAATCCAAGTACTTCAATCCAAGTACTTCAGCATCACAGAGAACTCCAATCCAAGTCCATATCTGACATATAGATTTTAGTACCTGAAAGTAGGGTGCTTACATAACAAAAATATAACATGTGGCTTTGGAACTGGCAGTGGGATTTAAGGGGAGTGAAAATTTAATGTGCCTTGAATGTTCAGAGAATTTTCAACATGCTGCAGGTAAGGGTTTGTCTGAAAGAGAGGACAGTCATATTAGAAAATGAAGAGAGGGGAACCCTTGTTATATAAAGTCAGAAAGTATAGCAACATTGTCACCTGCAGTTATGTGGAAAGTAGAAAATGTGCCTAATGAACTGTCTGTTCTAGCGAAGAAGTTTTTTTAGTCAAAATGGTGAAGATGCCACCTGTTTTCCTTTGCTTTTGTATATAGAAAATGTGAAAGGTGAGAGATAAAATGAGGGATGGGTGATTAAACAAAAAGAATCCAGGACTTGGTTTTGAAAATTTTAAGTTTCTCAAGATGGCAAACATCTCAGCCAGAGTCTCAACTGGAGCAGGCTTATGTTTAATGGAGTGAACCACAAGATTCACAAGGGACTCATAAAGTTCTTAAAAAGGGTTTATATGCAGCTATATATCACCAGCTTGGATGGGGCTGAGTGGATAGATGGTGGAGAATAGGGAGATGCCTTTGAACTTCTGGAATTCTACTGTCAGGAGAGGAGGCTAACAGAACTGCTTGGATGTAAACACATGCTACCTTTCATGCAGAAAGGAAAGATGGCTCAGGCACAACCAAGAGACATGGGCCACCACGTGTTCAAACCTAATGGATGTTTCTCTGTGCTGATTTCACTTGAACTCTCAACTTCATTAAAAAACTTGACCACTCCCTCTTCTTGAAACATTCTCCATTCTCAGCTTTGGCATCCCCATACTTTCCTGCTTTCATTTCACTTCACCTGCACTCCTTATTATCCATGGTTGGCTCCATGCCCTCTATGTTAATTCTAATGTTCAAGGGCCTCAGTATACATCCTGGTCCTTTAATTTTTCCATCAGAATCTTAGCTATCACATCTTGTCCTATGCTTTCAAGTGCTATTGATATTGTACTTTCCTTCAACTCTGTCTTCTCATCTGAGCTGCAGAAACATATATCAATATTATGACTTGATGTTTCCACTTTGATGTATCAGAGATCTAAACTTCACATGATCAAATGTAGAACATTTATTCCCAACCCTGAACAGTTTCCTCACCTAGTCTTCCCAATCCCAGTCAATGCCATTATGATTCATCTAATTCCTAGTCAAAAACATGGGGGGATCATCTTTTGTCTCTCCTCTTTCCTCAACTCCCACATACAAACATTGTAAATCTTCTTCTAGATCCAAAATATATTTTGAAGCTGTCTCCTACTCTCCTTTTTCCATTACTACCACCTTGGTCTGAGCTGCCATCATTGCTCACCTAGTTTGTATCACTAGTCAACTATTAGTCACCTTCTTTCCCCCAGGACCATGGTATGCCCCCTGCTTACAATCTGTCTGCCCCCATTGTCCTTGGCTGAAAACCTAAATCACTTAGGTACCACTGGTTTCTGACTCCCACCTGTTCTCCTGTGTACCACCTTCCCCCTTACTCTCTATGGTTCAGCAGTCATGTCTTCATCTCATCCTCACACATTCATGTCTTATTTGTCGCTGGGCTCCAGGACCATTTCATTTGCTGCCCCTCTGCCTACAATGTTTCTTCCCTGTCCCTCTACATAGCTGGCTCCTTCTTATCCTCTAGCTTATCCCTTTAGAGAGACTTTGCTGATCACCTTAAGTTAGTCTCATTCCATCACACTCAATTAGTCTCAATAACATCATCTTGTTTATTTCTTTTATAGCACTTATCATATCACATTGTAATTATCTAATGTATTTGTTTACTTGGTGTTTTTTCTTTTCTTTTTTGGCTCTGTATTCCATTTGAATGCAAGTTCTATGGAGGGCAGGAATCCTATCTGTCTTGTTGATTACAATAGTCTAATGCCTGGCACATAGTAGGCACTCATTGACTAGTTAAGTGAAAAAATGATACACACACTCTCTGTAATAGAGCTCCAGAGAAACAGAACGGATGTATTAAGGGATTTATTATAGGAATTGGCTCAAGCAACTGTGGGGACTGGCAAGTCTGAATTCCATAGGGCAGGGATAGGCTGAGAGTTGGAAACTGGATGAAGGGGAAATTGAATTCCCTAAGAGAATCTATGAGTTGGAAACTCTGATGAAGGTATTGTTGAATTTCCCAGGTGAAGCTGGTTGGTTGAAGTAGAGAAAGAAATTCTTTCTGCTTGCTGAAATAACCAATTCTCTCTTTATGGCCTCCAACTGATTGGATGAGGAGATGTTCCTCATTGCTGAATTCAGTCCCCTTTGTTGATTGTAGATGCAATCAACTGACTAATGACCAAACAAATGGAAACCATAACTTAGCCAGGTTGACACATGAAATTAACCATTTCACACACACACACATGTTTATATATATACTGAAATAGGCCCTACCAGTCTTTACACCCCCAATTTTCAGGGCTTTCCTCTCATTTACTAATGGAGGATCTCCCACCTGTTGTCTGGAAATCCTTAAGGATTATTTTATATGGGTCCATGGACTCGTTTATCAGTCACAGTAACCATGAGGAGCCACCAGGTTCGTCCTTTTTGGCTTGTCCCTTGTGTTTGATATCTTTTACTTACCAAGCTCCTTGATAGTGCCTCACCTTTACCAGTGCATCCAGCTTCTGTGGTGAGAACACCAATGTTTTTGCTGTCTTTCAGTCTTCCTAAAGCCACCAGTCCTCAAGCTTCCAGTGCAGTGTGGTGGAATTAAATGGTGATGAATTGGGACCCACTTCATGGAGTTGGTGTGAGGATAGAAAGTGTTGTCCCATTGACTTTTCAGGGAAACTGGAATGCTTCACATGTTTTTGAAGTGAGATGTTACTCCCTACCTCTGGCTCTATCTCTCCAGTCTCGGCTCCTCTGTGGAATAATCTTAGGTTTCCAGAAATGGGTCTAGGAAAGTAGCCCCTAACAGGAGATTGAGAGTCACTTTTATTGAGACTCTCAGGTGGAGAGAAGGAGGCAAGCTGAGGAATTGAGGTAGCATCTCCTGACTCCTCTCTGCCTGATGCTCTCACACATAGTTTTATACAACTAGGATCATCACGATTAAACTGCATTTGGTAACCAGTTTTTTCTCTCACAGTATGCCATAAATGAAGATAGACATGCATTAATCATTATTACATGTACATATCAACTTTTGGGAAAAGCTATAATATACTTAACCAGTTGCTTAATAATGAACATTTAGATGTTTTCACACCATTCTAGTCAATATGGTATCTTAGTTTACCTGAGATGCAATCACAAACTGGTTTTGGCTTAACAACAGGAATTTATTATTACATGTTGTGGCAGTTTGATATTATTTATGAATTCCAAAAAGAGATATTGATTATGTTTGTAAACTCGTCTGTTCCTCTAGGTGTGATACCCTTTGATTGTATTAAATTCAAAGGTTTTACATTTACTTGATTAAATTAAGATTGGGGTTTTGATTTGACCACGTCATTAGGGCATGCAGGGTTGAGTCTTTGCCCCCTTGGTGGGCTATCTAAATGGACACTAACTCAAGGAGAACACAGAAGAAGATACATGGGAATAGAGAGAGCTCAATAGATACGTCAGAGAAGAGAACTTGATCCTGGGGTCCCGGAGAAAGATAAGTCATTCACCTGATAGTTTACAGCTGACCTTGTGAAGAGCCCAGAGCAGCTGAGCCTGGAAAGAAACAAGGCCTCCAGCCTATAGCTGAGAACGGAAGAAGCTGGGACCACAGAGCCTTAAGAGGAAAGAGGAAGGCTGAACACTTGCAGATTTCGCCTGTCATCTTGCTTCAACACGTGGCAACAGAGTTTGGGAAGGAAGTAACCTTGAGTTGGACTCTTTAGGGCCTTGTGACTGTAAGCTTTTACCCCAAACAAATCCCCTTTATGAAAGCCAACAGATTTCTGGTACTTTGCGTCAGCACTCCTTTGGCTAAATACACATGTACACATTAACTTTTGGAATAGATCATGATATAGTTAACTGGTTCCTTATTAATGAACATTTAAGTATTTTCACACCATTATAGTTACTATGGTATCTTATTTTATCTGAGCTGTGATTACATATTGATTTTGGCTTAACAACAGGAATTTATTGGCTGGTTTAGAGACTAGAAGAAGTTAAAAATCAAAGCATCAGCAAGGTGATGCTTTCTCCCCAAACTCTATAGCATTCTGGTGCTTGCTGCTGGCAATCCTGGGGTTTGTTGATTTATCTGTCTCCTGTCACATGGCCATGTCCTCTCCTTTCTTGCTCTTGTGGCTTCTAGGTCCTCTTAATAAGGCCTCCAGTAACCCAGACTAAGGCCAACTTTTATTTAGTTGGGTCACACCTTGATTAAAAATAACATCTTCAAGAAGTCCTATTGGGCCCGGCTAGATAGCTCAGTGGATAAAGAGCTCGCTGGGAAACCACATGGGAGGCCCTGGGTTCGGTTCCCGGGGACCTCTCCTAGCGGGCAGACCGCCTTGAGAATGGCAAGCCGCCATGGGCGGGCCGGAGCCGCCGTGGGCAGGGCAAAAAGCTGCCACGGACAGGGCAAAAGCCGCCACGGGCAGGGCAG
>PVKH010009059.1:0-19065 GCA_004027955.1 Chaetophractus vellerosus
GGGGAAGAGGTATATGGATAGACATTTCTGAGTGAGAAAAAACATGAACATATTTGTGTCCCATGTGCATGCCCACCAGAGGGTGACTTCAGCAAAGGAAGAGTTTAATAAGCAAGTGGATAAGATGACCCACTTTGTGGGTAATGCTCAGCCTCTTTCCCCAGCCACTCATGTCATTGCCCAATGGGCTCATGAACAAAGTGGCCATGGAGGTAGGGATGGAGGATTTGCATGGGCTCAGCAACATGGACTTCCCCTTACCAAGGCTGACTTGGCTAAGCCACTGCTGATTGTCCAATCTGCCAGCAGCAGAGACCCACACTCAGCCCCCGATATGGTACCATTCCTCAAGGTGACTAGCCTGCTACCTGGTGGCAGGTTGACTACATTGGGCCACTTCCACCATGGAGGGGCAGTGATTTGTTATAACTGGAATGGACATACTCTGGCTATGGGATAGCATTTCCGGCACGCAATGCTTCTTCCAAAACTACCATTTGTGGACTTACCAAATGTCTTATCTACCACTATGGCATTACACACAACATTGCTTCTGATCAAGGAAACCATTTCACAGCAAATGATGTGTGGGAATGGGCACATGCCCATGGAATTCACTGGTCTTACCATGTTCACCATCACCCTGAAGCAGCTGGATTAATAGAATAGTGGAATGCCTTTTGAAGACTCAATTATAGCACCAACTAGCTGGCAATACCTTGCAGCGCTGGGGCAATGTCCTCCAGGAGACTGTGCATGTTCTAAATCAGCATCCTCACTATAGTGCTGTTTCTCCCATAACCAGGATTCATGGGTCCAGGAATCAAGGGGTGAAAATGGGAGTGGCACCACTCACTATTACCCCTAGTGACCCACTAGGAAAATTTTTGCTTCCTGTCCCTGCAACCTTAAGATCTGCTGGTCTACAGGTTTTAGTCCCAAAAGGAGGAGTGTTGACAGCAGGGAACACAACAATGATTCCATTCAACTGGAAGTTAAGATTGCCACCTGGCCACTTTGGACTCCTATTGCCTATGAATCAACAGACAAAGAAAGGAATTAATTTCCTGGCTGGGGTGATTGTTCCTGACTATCACGGGAAATAGGACTACATCTACATAATGGGGGTAAAGAAGAGTTTGCCTGGAATGCAGGAGATCCTCTAGGACATCTCCTAGGACTGCCATGCCCTGTGATTAAAGTCAATGGAAAATTGCAACAAACCAATTCAAGTAGTACTAACAATGGCCCAGAATCTTCGGAAATGAAAGTTTGGGTCACCCCACCAGGCAAAGAACCATGGCCAGCTGAAGTGCTTGCTGAAGGTAACGGGAATATGGAATGGGTAGTGGAAGAAGGTAGTGATAAATATGAACTTCAACCACATGACCAGCTACAGAAATGAGGACTGTAATAGTCACGAAGCTTACTTCCCCGTTTCATTATTAGTATATCTGTATATGTGCACAAAATTTCTTGTTTTCTTCTCCAACCTTTTCCCCTATCATACAAAAAGTTGTATTAATTTCATGTAATAATAATTGAGGATGTCAAGTTTAAGAGTGAATATTGCCTAAGGTCTTGCACCATATTCTGTGGGGAATTAATGCATTTCCGGTTGTACACAGGGGAGTTAAACATTGTTATGTGGAAATATATATGTTGCTTGTATGTTTTGCTTTTACTTAGAAACTAAGTATGGTTTAGGGTAATGTGTACGGTTGCCGAGTTGACAAATGTTGAACTGTGATGGTTAAGCAATGTGTCAACTCAGCCAGGAATTTGTGTCCAGGTATTAGGTCCAGTAAACACTGGGCTAATTGTAATACAAGAGCACTTATGGACTTTGATCACCAGTGAGTTTACTGTATGGATGGCTGATTACATCTGCCTCAATCAGGGAAATTGGATCAAGAATTGATGATGCTTTTATCCATTCAGTTGACTGCCAATAATGGGAAATGATTTCAACATTCAGAGAGAATTTCCCAGCTCATCGTTTGACAGACCACTACTCCCAGAAACTCATCAAGGACCGTTCATCGGTCTTTCATTGGAGCCCCTGGCTTGCAGCCTGCCTGTGGAACCTGGACTTGTGCATACCCATGGTCACATGAAAGACTCTTATAAAATCTTATATTATTAACAGATATCTCCTATTGATTCTGTTTCCCGAGAGAACCCTGACTGAAACACCAACAGTTCCTATTTTCCATTTTTTATTAGTAGCCTTTATAGTGGCCATGCAATGGCATCTCAATGCAGTTTTAACTTTCATTTCCCTAATGTCTAATGATTTTGAGCATCTTTTCATAGGTCAATTAATAATTTGTGTATATTCTTTGGAGCAATATATATTCAAATCTGTTGATCACTTTTTAATTGGTTTGTTTTTATTTGGATGTTGTTGCTAAATTATAATATTTTAAAAATATATTCTGGATATCAAACCCTTATCAAATATGTAGTTTCCAAATATTTTCTCCTATTCTGTATGTTAATTCTTAGTTTTTATGTTTATTCTTTGATATCAAAAGATTTAAGTTTGATGAAGTCCAATTTATTTATTTTTCTCTTTTGTTGCTCATGCATTTTGTATAAATTCTAAGGTCTATTGCATAATACAAGTTCCTTAATATCCTTCTCTATGTTTTCTACTAGTATTTGTATGGCTTTTGTCCTTATATTAAGGTCTTTGATTGATTTTAAGTTAATATTTTATAAATGTCAGATAGTGGTCCATCTTCTTCCTTTTACATGTGGATATCCAGTTTCTGAGCATCATTTGTTGATGAGATAATTCTTTCCCCATTGAGAAAACTTGGTAACCTTGTCAAAAGTCAGTTAGCCATAAATGTGAGGATTTCCTTCTGAATTAGCAACTCAATTCCATTAATCTGAATATCTTACTTTATGCCAACACCACACTGTTCTTTATCACTTTAATTTTGGAATAATTTTTTAAAGTGCAAATTATGAGTCCTCCAATTTTTTCCTTCATTTTCAAGATAGCTTTGTTTTTGGGGCCACATAAATTTGATGATTGGCTTTTACATTTCTGCAAAGAAGGTTTTTGGAATTTTGATTGGAATTGCATTGCTTTAGGATATAGTTGATATTTTAAAATGTTTAGTCCTCCAATTCATGAACACAGAATATGCTATCCTTCTATTTATTTAGTTCTTTGATTTATTTCAACAAATTTTGATAGTGTTCCATGTATAACTACTTTACATTCTTGGTTAAATTTATTTATTAAAAAGTGTTTCTTAAACGTAGGTATTTTAATGGAATATTTTTATTTATTTCCTCTTCAGATTATTCATTAGTAATGTACAGAAACACTACTTATTTTGGTGTATTGACATTGTACCATGCCACTTTGCTGAATTTTTTTTATTACCTCTAATATCTCTTTTGTCTATTTTTCTGTATTTTCTAATACAGAATTGTGTCATCTTCAAATAGAAAATATTTACATCCTTCTTTCCTATTTGAATGCCTTTTATTTATTTTTCTTCAATAATCATTCTGGCTAACAGGGTATATCTTTATCTTGTTCCTGATCTTACAGAGAAAGCTTTCAGTCTTTCACCATGGAGTATGATGTTAACTGTGAGTCTTTCATATACGGCCTTTTTTATTGCTAGTTTTCTGTGTTTTTATCAAGAGGTGATGCTGGATTTTTTTCAAATGTGTTTTCTGCATCGAGATGACCATGTATGGTTTTTCTTTCTCTCTATTAATGTGGTATACTACATTATGCTTATGTTAAGCCACCATTGCATACCTGGGATAAATCCCACTGCATCGTGATGTTTAATTCTTTTAATGTTATGTTGAATCTGGTTTGCTAGTATTTTATTGAGGATTTTTTCATCCATATTCATAAGGGATATTAGCCTGTAATTTCATTGACTTATGGCACTTTACCTGGTGATGCTGGCCTCATAGAATGAGGTAGGAAGTGTTCTTCTCTCTTCTGCAATATTTTAGAAAATAATGGAGCAGTATTTCTATCACTTCTTCAAATGTTTGTTAATCTTCATCTGTGTAGACATCTGGTCACGTGCTTTTTTTTGTAGGGAAGTTTGTTTCCTGATTCAATCTCTTTGACTGCTATTGATACATTGATCTATTTCTTCTTGAATCTAGATATTCATCCACTTTGTCTAGGTCATGTAATTTGTTGGCATGCAATTGTATATATTATCCTCTGATAATTATTTATATTTCTGTGAAGTCAGTAATAATGTCCCACTTGCTAATTCTGAATCTTGCTCTTTGAGTTGTCTCTCTTTTTTTCTTGGATGGTCTGGCTAAATGTTTTAAATTTATAGATCTTTTCAAGAAATCAAATTTTGGTTTTGTTATTCTTATTTTTAAAAATTCTATTTTGTTTAGCATGCTCTAGATTTTGTAATATTTTTTATTCCCTTCCTGCTACTCAATTTTGGTTTAGTTTGGTCTTCTTTTTGCAGGTCCTTCAGTTGTGAGGTTAGGTTTCTGATTTCAGACCTTTCTTCTTTTTGTTTAATGTAGTCATTTAGAGCTGTATATTTCTCTCTCAGCAGTCTCTATGCTTCATTCCACAGTGTTCAGAATATTCTGTTCTCATTATCATTCACACTCAAGACATTTTCTAATTCCTTTTCTGATTTTTTTCTTTGACCCTTTTGTTTGTTTGTTTTGTTTAATTTTCACATATGTGTGAATTGTCCAGGTATCTGTGATTGAATTCTTTTTTTTTTAAAGACTTTTTAAAAAATTATTATATATCCCCCTCTTTCTGCTTGTTCTTGCTGTGTTCATTTTTGCATTCTTCTGTGTCTGCTTGCCTCCTCCCCCCGCCCTCCGTTGCAGCAACCCACCGAGTCAGCTCACTGCGTGGTGGCCTTGCCTGCTCCCAGGTGGCTTGCCCTGCCCATGGCGGCTTTGCCCTGCCCACGGAGGCTTTGCCCTGCCCACGGAGGCTTTGCCCTGCCATGGCGGCTTGCCTTCTCAAGGCGGTCTGCCCACTCAAGGGAGCCCTGGGAACTGAACCTGAGGCCTCCCATGTGGTAAACCACCACCCTACCAATTGAGCTACAGCCGGCCCTATCTGTGATTGATTTCTAGCATCATTCCATTGTGGTTGGAGAAAATACATTGTATGATATCAATATCTTTTAATTTATTGAGATTTTTTAGTGACCTAATATATAGTATATTCTGGAGAATGAAACATGTGTACTAGAGAAGAATATGTATTCTGCTGTTGTTGGGTGAAGTGCTTTTTATATGTCCCTTTGGTTTAGTTGTTTTATAATATTGCTTAAATTGTCTATTTCCTTATTGATTTTCTGCCATAATATTCTATCTATCATTAAAAATGGTGTATTGAAATCTCCTACTATTAAACTATAACTTTCTATTTCTCCCTTCAAATCTGTCAATATTTACTTCATAAGTTTTGGGACTTTGCTGTAGTTACATGTATATTTATAATTGTTTTGTCTTCTCATTGAATTGACCCTTTTATCAGTATATAATGACCTTCTTTCACTTAAGTTTATTTTACCTGACATTCACATAGCTACCTCAGTTCTCTTTTGGTTATGATTTACATGGTATATATATATATATATTTCATCATTTCACTTTCAACTTCATTGTGTCTTTGTATTAACTTCAGAGGTTTCATTTTTGCTTGATTAAATTATGATTAGGGCTTTGATTGGGTCCCCATCACAGGGACTCACAGAGAAAATTGCACGACAGGGAAGGGAGATTGGAGTTTTTTGATGCTGGAGTCCTGGGAAGTAAATACACAAAGGAAGAACACAGAATAATAGAGATTGCTCCATTGACAAGCCAGAGGCCCCGGGAAGGGAGAGAGCCTGGTAATCTACAGCTGGGGAGAGAACAGAGCTGCTGAGACTAGAGGGAAATGAGCCCCAGGAGAGAGACAAGGCTTATCCCAGGCTCCAACTGATGCTGGAAGAAGGTGGGACCATGGAGCCTTAAGAGGAAGAGGATGGATGGACTCTTGCAGATATCGGCAGCCATCTTGCTCCAACACATGGCAACAGACTTTGGTGAGGGAAGTAACTTATGCTTTATGGCCTGGTAACTGTACGTTTCAACCTCCAATAAATACCCTTTATAAAAGTGAACAGATTTCTGGTATTTTGTTTCAGCATCCCTTTGGCTGACTAATACACCAACTTAACTTCAACAGCATACATATATGCTATTCCTATCTCCCTGTTTCCCACCACATGTTTTTTGTACTATTTACAAATTATTTCATTATATATTGTATATGCAAAACCACAGATATGTCACAACTTTTTAAGTGTTTACATTTTAAAGCCTAGAAGAAGTACAATGTGGTTATATACCAAAAATATAATTTAATATTACCAGTATTTATAATCTCCCATAGAGCTACATTTATTGGAGATCTTTATCTTTTAAACCACTTTGATCTACTGTCTGGTGCCTCTTCCTTTCACTCCCTTTAGCATAGCTTGTATGGCAGTTCTAAAGAAGACAAAACCCCTTGGCTTTTGTTTATTTGGAACTTTCTTAAACTCTCCTTCATTTTAGAAAGACAGTCATGCCAAATAGGAAATTCTTGGATGTCAATCCTTTTCTATCGGCATGTTAATATTTTGTCACACTTCCTTCTCACCTCCATTGTTACTGATGAGCAATTGGTACTTAATTTTATGGGGACACCCTTTTAAGTAAAACAAAGTTTTCACTTGCAGCTTTCACAACCTCTCTTTGTCTTTGACATTAAACCATTTGTCTACTATGTGTCTAGACATGGTTCTTTTGTAGTTTGTCCTGATTTGGGTTTTTCAGATTCTTAAATGTGTATATTTGTGTCTTCCATTAAGTTTGTGAAGATTTCTGCCATTAAATTTATTTAATATTTCTTAAAGCAAGTAATCCTTTGCCCCAGGCCACTTTGAATTAATTGTTTTTTTACACTGTTTTATTTGTCCTTTAGCTGCTTTTGCCTACATGGTAAGTTCTGGGAGAAGGGGGTCATAGGTGAGTTTCTTGTTCCATTGTTTCAAGCTACCATTGTTACACGAGTAACTATTCAGAATAAAACTCGAATCCCAGTTGAATTTTAGAACCGTTTATTCAAGTGGCCGGGCTCGTCACCTTTCCATAGGTGAGAGCACTGAAGCAAGGCTTTAGCTATTTTTAATACTCTTTGTAAGAACTGAAACTAACTTTTAGACAAAGGACTATGCAGGGGTCTTTCTTTGCGGTTGTGTTTGAATCACGTTGTCCGGGGCAACTAGCAAGCCTAAGCAAACTCCAAATATACAGAAGCAGATATTTGCGGTTAACTGCAGGTAGGAACAGTTTCTAACTATTCTATTCTATTCTTGTTAGTCAAGCATAACTTTTAGAGCACTGGGAGGCAGTTCCCAGGATTGTACTGAGAAGACAGGCGGGAGATTGAGACAATTCCCAGAATTGTACTGGGAAGGAGTGACTATAATCTTTTTCCATAACACCACCCTATAGATTTCACTGAGATACAGAAGCCCTAGCATAGGGATTAGTCTACTCCCTCTGGAAGAGTGTCAATGGCCCTCAATGGAAGCACAGGCTGGCTTCATACCACTCAGTGGGAGGGGTGTGGGAGAGGAGAGCAATGGCACCACAAGCTTCTGGCATTTTAAAACTGAGTTTTCCTGATTCAGCTCTCACCCAATAACTGCAAAACTTTAACTGTTTTTCAGAGCTTGGAGGAAGATGCTCTGTCAATTTTTGTTAATTGTTCAAGAACTCTGTCAAGGAAAAGCACTTTGGAGCATTTGTGCTGCCGTCTTGATTGACCAAACATGTATCTATTTTTTTTAAAAAATATGTAATCCTGCATAGACATGATCAAAACTGAAACTAATTAAGAATGATTTCTTAAAATTCTCTAATATCTATTTCATATTCAAATTTTCCCAAGTGTACCATTATAATAGAAATATCTATGATATGCATGGTTTTTCAAACAGGTTCACTTATTACACTTGGTTGCTATATTTTAATAAATTCCCTTATTCTAGAAGAGGACTAAATTTCTTTTTTTAATGACATTTAAGTAAAGATATCAGGCTCATTTAATTGATTTTTGAATGTCCCATATTTGGGAACTGTATTTCTCATGGTATTATTTAACAGTTTTCTCCATCCCTTATATTTCTTGTATACTGGAAGTCAAGCTGGTCTAAACTAAAAGATTATATACAAAGTAAATATTTCTGGTAAAAACAGCTCATAGATCATGCTAGGTACTTAATATTGGATCACATCAAGGGACATCTGATACTAGGTTATCTTACTATAGTAATGCTAATTTGAGCACTTTAAAAAAATTATAACTGCCAGACTTAAAAAATACTAAATGCCATTTCGTTTGGAATTAACAAGTACTATGCCAGGATCTACTTTTGGACCTTATAAATAATCTGTTACCTGACAACATTTCAATGCTGATTTTACAGTCTTTGATGAGCCTTAAAATCATCAAATATTACCTTAGATGTTTAAAAGCGACAATTTTCTAGTTTACCATTCTCTCTTTATTGGTCTGCCATTCTCATGAAATTTGGTAGGAGCTGTTCTTCCCACAAAGCCAAGTTAAATGATTTTGTTTTTCTTAATTACTAAACTTTTAGATGAAGAAACTGTCATAATGATTAATAACACTTATAGCATTATTGGCAAATAAGGGTTTCTTTAAGTCTTTACATTATTATTCAAAACTGTGAGATGTCATTAAATGCTTAATTGGTTCTTTATAAAAAACTCAGGAAGTAAGTAGTTATGTAATATTCTTCTCCTTGGATATCAAATGAGTTCTTTTTAGTATTGTTATTATTTAAGGGATGGTTATTCATTTAATTATCAACAGCAAATTAATCATTGTAGGTTTTGAAGTTTAAATTAACCCAAATGTACATTGGAGGCCCCTTCAAACTGGATCCTTTATCCATTTGACTTGACTTTCCCCATTAATCTCTAAGTGCTTCCTTGTATCCATGATCTCTTTAAACATTTACATAAAATGTCATTCATGATCATTTGATAATTTCATTCCTCCAGACATGGAATCAATAATTTTTCCAAGAAACCTCAGTTCCTTATGGTGGAAATGGCATTTGGAAACTAAATTTGGTTTCTAGTTTTGTTTATTATCATCACAACTTTCTTTAGTTCTTTAAACTGGTTCATTTAGTTCTTTGAACGTATTTATAATTGGTCTTTTGACATATTTGTCTGCTAAGTGCAACATCTGGACCCTTTTTAACATAGTTTCAATTACTCCTTTTTTTTCTCATTTGCCTTGAAAATATATTCCTGGCTTCTGCCTATTGATTGTTTGTTGGAAAATGGATATTTTTTATAATATACTGTAGCAATTCTAGATACTGATCTCACCTCAGGTGCTTAGTTGTTGTTTCATATTTGTTTAGTGTCTAGGTTAATTGGATCAGTTAAGTTTATTTCCCAAGTGGTATGTAGCCTATGATGTTGGTCCACAAAAAATGCCATCTTAGGCATGTGCACTGTCTTCCTTACAATCATGGATGGCTGTAGTGCTATTCTGTTCTCTTAGATTGTCTCTTCCCCCTCTGCAACCATCTGCCTGGTCTGCCTCAGTTGATATGACAGGCAGTTAGACCTCATTAATTGCTTTCAGATTGTTCTATTGTTTTATAAAAAACCTGCTGTAGGAAATAATTACTCACAGTATAATCCAGTTAAAGTCTGTGCCTCTCAGGACAGAATGATTCCAGTTTTTGAGGCTTGTTCGAACCCTTTCCTAGGCAGGATATCTGTACTATGGAATAGAAGCTGGGGAAGGATCCTCTACTGAAATCCTTTTTATAGAACAGGAGCTATGTGTATTTCAGAGGTGTGAGATGGAAACTGATTCCTCTACCTGACTGATGCTATCTCCACTATTGATAATCCATAGGCCTGTCTGGGAGGGGAAGATTTTCTTACGTTCATTGATCACCAAATCTTCCCAGCAATAGTTCTTCCTGCTTAGGGGGCTGGGTGAGATAGGAACTGCCACTCAGTTTCCCAGCCAATGGAGCAACTATCACACAAAACAGTCATGAGAAAAAGAACAGCACTCTTCACCAGCTTCTATACCTGGATCCTCCCTATCTAGTGGCAGTTGAGGATGGTAGAATGATTGTCATGTGCTTGCCACCATTTATTTAATATAGGCTTTTAACAGTATCATGCTGTAGAAATGAGATCTACCAATGTTCACTGGCTTCCTAATCCATCTCAAATATCTTTTCTACCCTAGGAGCTAGGGAAGTTGGGAACTGCCACTCTACTGCCACGTCAGGTGGAACAACACTTCATCAAAGCAGAGTTGTGGGTTTATTGTTACAGTCCGTAGTTCAAATGCCATGGCTTCCCACTTTTCTTACTGAGTTTTGTTTTATTGAATAAATGTTTCTCAGTGTGTTATAAGCAATCTGACAAATTTGGATTTTGACAATTTTCTAATTTGTTTATATTGGCCAGCATAACATGTTTCTTGGGGAAATGTTTCCTGAGCTCTTCATGTTACCAATCTGTAAGTTCCATCTTATTTATTTATTTATCAGCACGTTTGTAAAATTGAGTCACTAGATAGAAAGGCTTTATCTACTCCTATGTCATAAGACATATACTAATTTTTTGTAGGCTTACATGGTTTTATTTTTGCATTAGAGTGTCTGAATATAACAGATGTTTTTGTTTCTCTATATCACATAGTCTTGGACCACCTTTGATTTCAAACACAGATTGAGTAGACTGTTGTGTGAGAGATCAGATTCATGAAGACTGTGTTCCATAGCAAGCAGAAGCTCCACGTCTCTTAGTTTTTTTTGTAAGATAACTTTCTATGAAACCTACCAGACCTGCTCAGAACATATTCAAGCAGGGAAATGAACAGAAATCATGATGTCTGTATACAACCCTCAACCCATTTGGATCAGTAGCCAGAAGTAATGTCCCAGGATCCAAATGACATTTCTGGGAAGCATTCTGAATCCTTCAGAGGAAACAACTCCCCCCACCCCTTGCTTAATTTGATAAAGAGATTTTTTTTTATTGGATATTCCTTCTTCCATTTTGTCCTCTCTTTCCTCACTAACTCTTGCTTCCAGAAGTTTTCTCTAATCCATTACTTTTCTTAGACACCATTTTTTTTGTTACATATCCCTCCCCTCTTCTGCTTGCTTTTGCTGTGTGCTCATTTTTTGGTGTGTGTTCTTCTATGTCTGCTTTGTCTTCCCCCTCTGCGGCGAGGCATCGAGTAAGCTCACCAAGCAGGTGGCCTGCTCCGCTTGTGGGTGGGTCTGCTTCCACTCCCAGGCAGCTTTTTTTGCTCCTTTAGCAGGCGGCTTTGCTCTGTTCGCAGGAGGCTCGCCCTGCCCATGGCAGCTTTTTGCCCTGCGCTTGGCGGCTTTGCCCTGCGCTTGGCGGCTTTGCCCTGCCCGTGGCAGCTTTTTGCCCTGCCCCTGATGGCTTTTTGCCCTGCCCACGGCAGCTCTGCCCCACCCATGGCAGCTTTGCCTTCTCAGGCGGTCTGCCCACTCAGAGAGGTCCCCGGGAACTGAACCCAGGGACTCCCATGTGGTGTACCGGCGTCCTATCCACTGGGCTACAGCTGACCCCCTCTTAGACACCGTTTACAAGAAACTATAAGAAGACATTGAGCCATTTTGAGTTTATTCTGGTGTATGAAGATGATAATATAATTTTTCTTATTAATGTAAATATTAATAGATTTCATAACACTGAACACTATTAACTTAATGATACAGTGTATTATTATTTAATAATTATTACTAGTAATAACCCTAGTAATGATTAATTATTAATAATTGACACTATTAATTTTAGGGACAGATTAATCCATTTTGCTGATTTTTTGAAAGATGAAGTTTTGTGATTTATTTATTCTAGTTTATTTCTAACTCTCTGTTTTCTACTTTTTGTTATTTCTTTGTTTCTGCTTTTTAAATATATTTTGCCACTTAATAACACTTACTGTTAGATTGCTGTGAATTTTGCCCATTTCTTTAAATATCTATCTTTCTTTAATTTCTCTTTCTGCTGTTTTTCTTATCACTCTATTCTACCTGAGTTGATCAAAATTACCTGTTTTCTCTGTTTCTTGCTCTCCCTCTCTTTCTAATGATATCAGACATTTTGAGGTAAATAAAATATATGAGTTCTGCTTTAGCCTTTACCTTAATTTTTAATCAAATTCCCAATTGACTAACAGTGATCTACTTCTTTCTCCAGGATTTCATAGCAATTCCAGTATTCTGCCAAGTAAGCTTACATTTTGGAGTTCTTCCCTGGCACGGGGTTGTGGGTTTCTCAGTCATTTGCATTGTATCTTCCAGATATTATTTACTTCCTGGTGTTATCATAACACCACTATTGAATTTACATTGCTTCTTTGTACACATTTTTATTCCTTTATTTCTCAGGATATTTTAGTAGGAATTTAGATGGAAAGAGATATAAATATGTATGCTCAGTCTGTCATGATAAACCTGATCACTCTTTTTTATGTCAAGGATTTTCTCAAATGTTCTCTATCAAATTTCAACAGATCTGACCCAAGGAAAATATGTCACTGATATGCTAATTTAACTTTTTATAGACCTCTGTTTCCATTCAACTCATGATAAGTTAATGGTATGTTTTAATGGTTGCATCTTCTTTATAGAAAACTGAAATCAGGTCTTAAATACTTTGGAATTTTATAATACAGTATGGTTTAAAAATGCAAGTTGAATGAGTGAATAAACGTTAATGTTCTGGTCAATATATTGGATAATATGTCTCTCTATTTAGAAAAATAATATTAGAGATACACAGATAAAATGAAGCTTTTAATTCTGGAATATCATATAAATATATTGGAAAATATAAGACAAAATAAATTAAATCAGCATATGTCTATATCAAGGCACATAATGTAGAATACAAGAAACCCTTTTGAAATGTTAAAGCATTGAAATTATTCACTATGTTATAATTATTTAACCTCTATGAACCTCAGTATCTCTATTTACAAGCTGAGGGTAATGATGCCTACCTAATATTTTTCTCATTCATATCTTTTTATTGGTATATATATTTTTAATTTTATTTTTTAAAAAGAAGTTTAGATTACATACATATTATATCAAAAATAGGTGATTCCCATATACCCCACCCCCTGTCTATCCCACACTTCCCCACTAACATCATCTTTCATTAGTGTGGTACATTTGTCACAACTGGTGAGCACTTATTGAAGCATTGCTACTAACCATGGTCTACAGTTCACGTTATGGTTTAGACTTTGCACCTCACAAATTTACAGGCTTTGACAAAATGTATAGTGGCCTGTATCCAAAATATATTTTTCCATATATTTACATGCATTTGTTCATCAACTATAGACCAGATACTATACATAATTATTTAGTCACTATACTCAAGAGGAAACTGTGTGAGAATGATATGATGTAAATCATGTAACAAGGAACAGTAAATTATGACTAATAAGTAAGGCAACTAGATATGGATGTAATTACTATTACATTGATATCATTTCAAAAATAAGTTAAAATATGAGGAAAACTAAATTATATCCTGCTGCTGGTGTTCTGTAGTCAATGCCAACAGAGCCGTTTTGTGTCTATTATTTTATTTCAGGTTTTTTGGATTAAAAATTATATTTTGATGAAGACAGTATCCTCTAATCAGGTCAATGTACTATAAGTGATATGCCATTTAACTTATAGTAGTGAGATGCAGTAAAATGCTCAAGAGAAGAACCAGCCCTCTAGGGAAGGGTTGACAAACTAAGATCTGCAGGTCAAATATGGCCTGCTGCCTGTTTTTGTACAGCCTGAGACTTATCAAATAATTTCCCAACCCTAAATGATTAGAAAAAATAAAAAATAATGATCTTTCAGGACACCAGAAAAAATTCATTGTCCAGAAAGAAAGTTTTATTGGAATATAGCCATACATTTATGTATTGTATATAACTACTTTAGGCTCCAAAGGCAGATCTGAGTAGTTACGGCAAAAACTGCATAGCCTGCAAGCTGGAAATATGGATTATCTAGGTCTTTACAGAAAAAAAAATTGCCAACTCCTGGTCTAGGAATTGTGGAAATATATACATCAGCAGAGAAATTAAATTAATATTGTGATGTTGGAAAAACTGTTTCATAGATATTTTAAATACTGATTAGTGAATTGCACCTAATAGTAATATTCTTCTTTTTTGTTTGTTTCTGCATCATGAGAAGACAAAGGAAAATGATGTTCTAAATAAGTTAGGATTGCAGAATTTTAGCAGCACATGTGTAAAACAATTCCTTAATCAAAAGCACCTTACTGATAATTGAAAGAAACTGATTATTACTTCCATGGTAAAATTGTAATAACATTGAAATGTTAAGGGGAAAGTTCCAGAGGTAATTTTTTTTTTAAGATTTATTTATTATTTATTACATATCCCCCCCTCCCCCCGCTTGCTCTTGCTGTGTGTCCATTCTTCTGTGTTTTTCTATGTCTGCTTCTTGTCTCCCCCTGTCCCCGCGGTGACGCTCCGAGTCGGCCCTCCACGGCAGTGGCTCATTCCGTTCGAGGGTGGCTCCACTCCGTTCCCATGGGCGGCTCCGCTCCATGTTTTGCGGGCAGCAGTCCTCCATGTTTTTTTTTGCGGGCTGCTTGGCTTCCGCGGTTCGCAGGCGCAGCTCCGCTTTTTCACGGGTGACTTTGCCATGCCCGTGGGGGCTCCACCCTGCCCATGGTGGCTTTTTGCCCTGCCCACGGTGGCTCTGCCCCCGCCCACAGCGGCTTGCCTTTCTCAAGGCCGTCTGCCCGCTCAGAGAGGTCCCCGGGAACCGAACCCGGGGCCTCCCATGTGGTACCCCGGCGCGCTCTTTATCCACTGAGCTATCTAGCCGGGCCCTCCAGAGGTAATTTTGAAACAGACATATCTGACCTCCTTAAGCCATGTATCACACTGAGGATTGTTGTCAAAGAAATATTCAGGTGGATCCAAAAGAAATATTAATGGAAACTAATAATAAGATGGCAAGTTGGATTAAGCTGTGTTATACATAGTTAAGAGTTAATGACAGAAACAGCTACAGCACTGGTGCTGTTACCACCAAGTGGTTTTTATTTTCCTGAGCTTTGGAAGAACTGAGAAAAAACAATGTGAGAATGTGTCAATCCAAATTTTCTGCTAAATTTTGAGAAAATAATATATCTCAAGGGACCACAGTAGGTATAAGGAGTTGCAAATACCCAAGCCTTCCAAGGAGAGAAGACTCTCCAAGATCCAAGAGATGGCAGTGCATGATAAAAAGGAGCCTCCTTGCCAAAAGCTTTTGGATTGGTTTTATGCAGGTTTATTCAGTACAAAAACAAATTGTAGGCAGTAACTTAGGTCTCCCAGCAACAAAGACACACAAAAAGATATGAAGTTTCACTTCATGAACTCACACAATTAAATGCTCTACACAGTTGTGTTCTTATTCAGTGTGGAAAGTACAAAGGAATCAAATGAATAAGATATAGTCCCATTGTATCCTTGTGTTCAATAAATGCATGTCCCTACTATGTGCCAAGTGCTTTCATTTGGCATGGGATAAAGAAAAAAATGAAGCAGGATCCTTGTGTTTATGTATATAATAATCTAAGAGGCTATATATTTTTCTCTGACCAGTAAAATTGCTAATGTAATAAATTCTTAACAATTAAACATAAAATTATAATTTGTAGAACTATGCATATAAGGTAAAGTGTTTAATGATTTTTCAATAATTATAGAAAAACAAAGCAACAATAAAAGAAGCAATTGTATCTAATCTACAAGAAATCCTTAATGGAGACTACTTCAAATAGTCCTAATACAAACTGATAGATATCAAGATATAAAGAATTTCTTAGTGGTAGATAAAAATTCAAAGACAACTATCAACTACATTGATTTCACCTATATATCATGCTCCAGATTTTCAAAAGACAGATGTTTAAGCATGCATGAGGGAGGAGTGTCATATATATCACTTTTAGATTTAAACTGTTTTTCATGTATAAGAAGAATCATAGATCTATAAGCACAATGCATGCGAATTTTCTTCCAAAAATGTATTCCCTATAAGTCCATTAGCCAGAAGCTAGAATGTATGATATATATATATATACACAGATACACACATATATAATACAAAATGGAAGGTGAAAAATGATGATTTTAGATGACTTTTAATGTGCAAATCATGTTAAAAATTAGCATCTCACTTTCAATGTCATCAAATTAGGGAATTTGAACTCCTCAATTTGTTCAAAGTAACTTATGTTCTAAGACTGAAATCTTTTCCTTCAGCTTCCATCCTTTACAATTAGACAAATGTAATATATTTATAGAAAGCCTATATGGACTTTATGTCAGGTGCTGTAACAGACACAGAAGCTCTGCACCTTTGCATTCCTGGCTGGTACAAGGCTGATAGGGACTGAAAGTTACTGTGTTCTAATAACTTGTCTTGTTTTAAATATATTGATTTGTTCTTCAGTTTGTTCCTGACAAATTATAGCATTTACCATTACTTCTGACTCAGAATATTTTTTCTGCTGTTTCTATAGTAATTTCAATTTTCAAATTTACCCAAACCGAACCTAAAGGTAACTCCTTCAAATAAGGTTCATATTCAGGTGAAAGAGCTCTGTCCATCTTCACTGTTATTGTAGTACCTGAAGTAACAGAGTTTACCAGCTCTTCATCTTTTTAGACATTCAACCAAATAAGAATTAGTAAAAAATGAAAACATGAAAACAAAACAGGTGCTGTTTAATTTGCCTGCTCTTTATTCCCAATTGCTTTTTCCATTAGTTTCCTTTACCTTTTAATTATCTTCCATTCTTTGGTATTTTTAATCAGGTAACTTCTTCTTACTTTTTAAATAGAGATGGTAATGAAAACACTTTTAATAATAACCCTAATGAACCTCTCATCAGAAGATCTGAAATCTTAGTGGTGATCTAGATGTGTGCCTTTGCATGCAATAAAAAGAAAAAAGGCAGGAACAAAAAGAGGTGAAAGAAAGGAAAAGAAGAGAAGGGGAGGGAGAGAGAAAGAAGAAAAAGCAAGAAAATGGCAAAGTATTTAATATTTGAGAAAATCTAACAACTATCACAAAAGTTGGGTTTATTTTCAGCAGGATTTTCGAAGAATAACTAATTATGTTAAATGGGTAGATTTGAGAGGGACCAGCATAGATTAACCTATCAAAAGCATTACTCACAACAAATTATGTTTATTTAATTCAATAACACAAGAAATATCTGGAAATATGTGTCCATATTAAATGGCTGATACTCTTGGGTGATTTAAATTACAATTAACTTATCACAACACATACACATAGTTATTTTTTTAAACTGTTACCAAGATATCAAGTTCCTGACATTGTAGGGTAAATCTTTTCCTTCATTCCTTCCACCTCCCTTACTGCCTCTTTTTTCTTCTTTTTCTAGCCATTTCCTTTTTATTCTTCCCTATGTAACACAGGATTCATAACAGGACATAGAAAAAATTTTAGTGTACTACTTGCAATAAGAGAGAAGGCAATGATTGTATGCTTCTACAAAATATTCCCTATGCATTATAAACTCAAATTTAAATGTTTATGCTACTATAGATGCAGTGAGTGTATTACAAGTTTTCCAAGACTTAACAGACATATTGGGGGATATTTCCTTCGGTATCAAAAATTACTGCCATGAGCTATAACCAGAGATATGGGTTTGAAATGTTCCCTTGGCATTGGGAATTCTGAGCCATTCCCTGGGTATAGATCGAAGATGTGATTCCATATTGCTTGATCATCCAGGTTTATACCTAAGGGAAATTGATACATTATTATAGTCACTGCCATGTTCCATTCATTAAACTGTGTGGTAGGAGAAAGAAGCAAATTTTGCCTATAACATCTTATATCCACTGACTTTATGGTTAGTTCTAGGTCTACACAGTGAAATAGACATTCTTCTTCTCCTCAGGAATCATATTACATGAAAAATTTATTTCTTCCATCTCCTACAGCCCAGTAAGACTTTCTAAGAAATGTAGACCAAAAGGAAGTGACCTTGAGTCCATTTGAATGACTAGTCCTAAACTCTTGGGCTTGCTGTTTTCTCCTTTTACTGTGAGTGTCACAATTCTTATACCAACAATTCCATTCAAATTTAGCTGCTGTCTTTTACTGTGCTTCACTCATACCAATTAGGTCCTCCAGGCAGACATGCAGTCAGATGGCTATTACAGAAGTAGGTTGGGTTCAAAGTGTCTCAAAGGGTTAGAGTACAAGTCTCAGTTTTTCAAACTTGCTGAAACACAGGCCTTGTAATGAGCAAAATGCTGTTGCTCTTAAAAATAAAAGGAAATGCAGAAAACTAGGAAATATACAATTATATAGGAAGTTATCATCATGATGTATTATTCTGAAATATCTATCTCTAAAAGTTATTACAATGGAGTTAAGAAATGGCTCCCTATACAATGGTTCAATATATTGACAAAAAAAATCACTGTAGCATATTTTTGAATAAAATCAAATAGATAAGAAATAGTATTGTTACTGTTAACATTTTATATACCCTCCTCAGCATTCTTGAGTCACATTCAAAAATATAATTTTTCATGACCATGCCAATTACTTTCAAAAGAATAAATCTATATACAGAAAAAAATGGAACTTAATTCCATGAGTCAAAAATTATCCACATGGAATTACAGATAAAAAATATTTAAAGGGGCCCGGCTAGATAGCTCAGTGGATAAAGAGCTCGCTGGGAAACCACATGGGAGGCCCTGGGTTCGGTTCCCGGGGACCTCTCCTAGCGGGCAGACCGCCTTGAGAATGGCAAGCCGCCATGGGCGGGCCGAAGCCGCCGTGGGCAGGGCAAAAAGCTGCCACGGACAGGCAAAAGCCGCCACGGGCAGGGCAGGTC
>PVKH010009060.1:0-19068 GCA_004027955.1 Chaetophractus vellerosus
GCCCTTTCCATAGCTCTGTGAAGTTCATTTTACCAAGTTTCACTTAGCTGGCTTGTGGGATAGTGGAAAGCGAGAACACCGTGGGATTCGTGCCAGAATCTGCAGCTCTAGACATAGCCCCCCGTCCTCTGCACCCTCAAACGGAATCGGTCGAGTGAATGCTTGATTCCATAGTTACAAAGTGAGATGCATTTGGTTCACTATTCTATGCCTCAGCAATATATAGAATCAGTTTAAACTATGAGCATGACATCCAATTTGGAGCAGCAGTGGCTCCAGAATTTATATGGGGGAGAGGATGAGGCCATCAAAGGGACATCAAAGGGACATCAAAGGACTTTGGGGGTTGTTTGTGTAACCATCACACTGACCTGGGCCTAAGAATGGAGATCCTGATGGGGCAAAGATACTGTCAGCCTTTCTTTGGCACCAATTAGTATTAAACAGGAAACTGCCTTTCTTCTGCAGCTTACAGTGCCCTGTGATGTTTGCCTTTTTGTCTTGAGGCTCAGTCTGAGGTAGTTAGCTACCCCCATTTCTATTTTAGAATGTGGTCAATGTGTAGTTCTTTGGATACAGTTCAGGGCTAGATCCAGATAATTCTGCTGGCTGTATGGGTTCCCAACCCCCTCTCCCATTTCTCTTTGGATTCGTTTAAAAAGATGGGGAGAAAAATATAAAAATCCTTATCCTTCAAACCCAGAAGATACCACCACCCTTCCCTTTTTGTGGCTTTCCCTTTTGCCGCTTTCTTTGTCATTTGTTTTCCTGCTTCCTTTCAGAGAAATTCACAGTCTTAAATGGAGTCTGCTGCCCACAGGTCGGCCCACTTAGGCTTAATATCATCCCTCTGATTCTGCCTACTCTTTTAAGAGGTCTGTGCAGAGCTACCATTTAAGTTTAGAAATGCTGCTCGGCGTGTCTTATGGAAAATAAACTTCACTGGGGAGCCAAGTGGGCTGATTTGTCCCTGGAAACCTGCTCTTTAAAAGTTTTGCTGTGGAGAGTGAGAGTCGGTGCTTGTTCCTACAGATATAAGCTTTCTCTAAATAACCATCCAATGATGTGTGGTTAGAGATGAGTGACAGGATGTAATGAGAACATTTGTTTGCACAACCACTGGCTTTTTTTCCTAAGGAAGAAATATAAAGCTAAATAATTCATGTGACTGCTGACTCCCACTGTATTGATTATTCCCATCATCGTCAATTTGCTGCCCCTAAGTCATCCCAACAGGTTATTACTTACAGATTGTGGTATTATTTGCTGCCAGGCTTCCATTTTTAAAAATAAGTATAAGCAACTGAAGAAAATATTTAGCACACCAGAGAGTTCCTTTCTTCTTGAAAGTCACATAAGCTGCATCTCTGATTTCTAATTAATCAGGTGCCAGGAGTTGATCCTAAAATCAGTAGGATCAAAATGAGCAGCAAATGATATGGCTGGACTAATTGCTTAGAGTAAGAGAAGAAATTTATTAGAATGAATTTCTTTCTGATTCCAGGCCAATGCCAGAGTAATCAAATATTGATCTTTTTTTGACAAAATACTAAAATTAAAAGATATATTTATTGGGTGGAATATAAAATAATAATAATATAATATATTTTATTATAAGTCCAGGCTCCTAGATGTAGAGAGAAAAATATGGCAAGCTCAAAAAAAGTACTCGTTATTTATTAGGAGATTTTTAGTTAAATATTCAGAAATTAGCTTGAAGGATTTTCTTTTCCTCTTCAGAAGGCTGAGAAAATTCTATTTATCCTATTTCAGTAGCCAAGATAATACCAAGTTATGCAACTTCTCAGTGTTCCAATCTGCAGAAGGCAAAACAAGAAAAAAACAATATTACACAATACTGCGAAAGATAGTCTCCCGCCTACATATTACAGATACTACATACTAGTGGATCCTTTCTGCTTTTTAAAAAAAGATTAGTTTTGATAAGCAATCAGAATATTAACTTTTTATAATTCTCTGTTTTCTTGGTGCTGGCCACATGGTTTGGTATCTGTAAGTTTCTTACAATTTATTCTAATGTTTGTGACAAGTAATTTCTTACTCCCAAATTATCACTAAGGTAGACTTTCAGCAATCTCAACAAAAGTTAACTTGGGAACTTAAGAGACATAAAAGTAGTATGCCAACAAAAATATACCCAAAGACATTACTCATCCCCAGTCCTTGCTCTCTGAGGACGAGCAGAGATGTAGCTTAGGTAGTTGGCCTGGTATTCTGTGCGTCCATGGCTGAAGAATCGTCTCCCAGTCTTAACTACAATCTATTATTATTTGTCCATTTATATATTTGTCTCCTCCCTCATGACTGAGAAAAGCCCCTCATGTCTAAATCTTTTTTACATTCTAATTACCACACATAGTGTCTGATGCATGACATATAAAGTATGGCTGAATTGCATCTAGTTGAAACTTATGATACAGAACATTTCAAATAAAATACCTGGCATTGTTTTTCCACTACCCTTCTGTGATTATCATTAACACACACCCCACATCAACTCTTCGGGTCACTCCAGCACCACTCTGAATTCCACAACTAAAACCCATTTGGTTCTTTTAAGAGCTGATTAATGTTATAGGTCACCCAACTGGTGAGCTTGACCCCATTATGTAGCTTTCAAGTAGCACTCTGGATTTGCCAAGTGCTCTTTAATAATTCCTATTCTCTTGGTTCTCTTACATTTGATGAGTAACCATATTTCAAATGTACTTTATTACCAACCAGTTGCTTCTATACATCACTAAGGACAGGAAAGAAGATATCTAGTGGGATGGCCTCGCACAATATTAGTTTGATAGTTTTATTCTGCATTTTAATATTTCAACCAAGGGGGAAACTTTGGAATAAATATCACAATGTGAATTAAATCACCATGACTTTCCTATAAATTTGGCTTATTATTACTCATGTGAAACTTGTGAGCCTTCTCCAGGGAACTCAAATCTCTAAAGCCAACTTTCTGCTGATCAGACTTGTCAGTAAATCACTGACTCACTGATGATTTTGCAGGTTCTATGCCATTACTTTTCTTCTTCTTTTATATCACATCATGGGCTCTGAGTCCCTTAAGAAAATTATATTTTATCTTCAACTAGACAAAGTATAAAACTCTGGATTATATAGAGTGTACGTTTAGATTGGGTGGGGCTTTGTAGTGACCTACGGCTCAATTATCTAGAAATACACTGTTTAAAAAAGAATCATGAAGCCTTTAGCATTTTACAGCATTCTTAGCTTACATACACCCAGACTACATATCAATATATCTCAGACATTCAGAAGCAGTAAAGGACACAATATTACAAACTGAAACTGAAAATCGGCCCCGGAATTGCTGTTTGTGCAACACAGTTCACCATTACTCTCGCTCAGAAAACCCTCAGAGCGCGTATAGCAGTTCACTTATGAGAAACACATCGGTCCACCACCACCCTTACTTCTCCTCTACCCACTTGGACTTCTTCCCCGATTTCCAATGCTCACTTACATTCCAACAATCATTCAAGATCCATATAAGAACCACTTGCTTCACGAATTTACCCCACTATTGGAATTCCACAGATTCCTTTGGGAAGGTGCAGTGAACAAAGAAGCTGAAAGATGTGGGTTTGAGTCCGGGCAGGATTGTTTACTGCTCCCATAACACTAGGCAAATTTCATTTATTTCACTTAGCCTTCATTTCCTCATTTGTAAAAGCAGATGACAATTATACCTATTTCTCAAGTATACAATTATTCTAAAACGAAATAATTCAAGGAAAAGTAGTCAGTAAAGGTTATGATGTGGGAATTTTGTTTATATTTTTTTCTCATTACTATTACCCTTACAGTCTATGCATGTTAACTAGCAGTTGAAATAATACATTGTATGCTGTTTTTTCAACTCCAAGAATAGATGGCAAGCTTTGCGAAGCTAAAACGTGCACAGTAATTTATTTTGTTCCACACAGCATACTGTTCAGTTCTGGGCACTCACCTGAGTCAGTAAAATCTGTTTATAGATGGATTGGTTCTCTACCTAGTTCATTCAGTGAGACTATGGAATAGATTAATACGTGAATTCAACTCGGTAGTTGGACTTTATTTGACATTTCCTTATTTCTTTTCTTCATAGATGATTAAAATGTGTGTGTTATTAAGAGAGTTTCTTTCTGGAGCAAAACATGGAAGAAGGTGAACAAACAAGAAAAACAGTCATAATTCTTTGTGATACGAATAAAAACAGTGCTTTAGGATAGAGCTAGAATAAAAATCATTGAAAAGATCACATACAAGGAGAAAAACTGAAACTGAGTAGGAGTTAGCCAAGAAAGGAAATACAGGAATTTGAAAATGGTCGGTCCAAAACAACTCCCAAGCTCCTGCTACACTGAGAAGGACTGGGAAGCTGCAGGAAACTGGGCTATAGTGCCCATCACCTTCTAGCTTTGAGATCTGACCTTGGACAAGTAGGTGTACCCCAAATCAGCAGCTTATATATTCTTCTCAAGTGCTCATGGATCTTTATCCAGGACAGACCATATGTTGGGTCACAAAATGGTTCTCAATAAATTTCAAAAGTTTGAAATTATACAAAGTACCTTCTCTGATCATAATGGAATGAAGCTGGAAATCAATAATATATGGGGAAGTGGAAACTTTTCAAATATATGGAGGCTAAACAACATGCTTCTAAACAATCAGTGAGTCAAAGAAGAAATTGCAAGAGAAATTAGTAGATATCTCTAAGACAAATGAAAACAAGAACACAACTTATCAAAACTTAGGGGATCCAGTTCAGGCAGTGCTGAGAGGGAAATTTATAGCCTATATTAAAAAAAGAAGAAAGTGCTAAAATCAAAGACCTAACTGAATACATGGAGGAACTAGAAAAAGAACAGTAAACCCACCCAAAGCAAACAAAAAGAAAGAAATAACAAAGATTAGAAGAGAAAGAAATGAAATTAGAACAAAAATCAATAGAGAAAATCAACAAAACCAAAAGCTGGTTCTTTGAGAAGATCAATAAAATCAACAAACCTTACTATACAAACAAAGATAAAAAGAGAGAAGACGCAAATAAATAAAATCAGGAATGAAAGGGGGATATTATGACTGACCTCACAGAAATAAAAAGGATCATAAGAGGATATTATGAGAAACTATGCCAACAAATTAGACAACCAAGATGAAATTAACAAATTCCTAGAAATGCACAAACAACCTACATTGACTCTACAAGAAATACAGGAACTCAATGAACCAATTAAAGAGATTCAGTCATCAAAAATCTTCCAACAAAGAAAAGTCTAGGACCAGATGGAGTCACAGGTAAATTCTACCAGAAGAATTAACACCAATCCTATTTAAACTCTTCCAAATAACTGAAGAGGAGGGAAAATTACCCAACACATTTTATGAAGCCAACATCACCCTAATATCAAAGCCAGATAAAGATATTACTAGAAGGGAACTGATGTGGCTCAAGGGGCTGAGCTCCCGCCTCGACATGGGCGGTCCCTGGTTTGGTTCTTGGTGCCTCCTGAAAAAGCAAAAACAAACAACAAGTAAAACCAATGAAAAAACTAATTCAGGGAAGCTGATGTGGCTCAGTGGTTAAGCACCAGTTTCCCACATACGAGGTCCCAGGTTCAATCCTGGCTGTATATCTCAAAAAAAAAAAAAAAGATATTACAAGAAAAGAAAATTACACACCAATCTCTCTAATGAACATACATGCAAAAATTCTCAGCAAAATACTTACAAATCAAGTCCAACAGCATATTAAAAGAATTATATAACATGACCAAGTGGGCTTTATTCCTAGTATGCAAGGGTGGTGCAACATAAGAAAATGAATTAACATAATGCATCATATTAACAAATCGAAGTAAAAACCACCACATAATCATCCGGATTGATGAAGAAAAGGCATTTGACAAAATTCAGCATGATTATTTGATACAAACACTTTGAAAAGTAGGAATAGAAGGAAAGTTCCTCAACATGATAAATGGCATATATGAAAATTCTACAGCCAACAATGTACTCAGTGGGGAGAGTTTGAAAGCTTTTCCTCTAAGATCAGTAACAAGATAAGAATGCTCACTATCACCACTGTTATTCAACACTGTGCTACACATTCTAGCTAGAGCAATTAGGCAAGAAAAAGAAATAAAAGGCATCCAAGTTGGAAAGGAGGAAGTAAAACTCTCACTATTCACAGATGACATGATCCTATATTTAGAAAATTCTGAAATATCTATACAAAGCTATTAGAGCTAATAAATGAGTTCAGCAAAGTGGCAGGATACAAGATCAACAGTCAAAAATCGGTAGTGCTTCTATACACTAGTGATAAGCAAGCTGAGGAGGAAATTAAGAAAAAAAAATCCATTTACAAGAGCAAGAAAAAGACTCAAATATCTAGGAATTAATTTAACCAAGAATGTAAAGTATAAGTATTCAGAAAACTTCAAAACACTGCTAAAAGAAATCAAACAAGTCCTAAACAAATGGAAGGACATTCCATGTTCATGGATTGGAAGACTAAACATTGTGAATGTCAATTCTACCCAAATTGATTCATAAATTGAATGAATTCCCAATCAAAACTCCAACAGCCTACTTTACAGAAATAGAAAAGTCAATTACCAAATTTATTTGGAAGGGAAGAGGGTCCTGAATAGCCAAAAACATCCTCAAAAAGAGGAGCAAAGTTGGAGGACTCACACTTCATGACCTTGAAGTGTATTATTAAAGCTACAGTGGTCAAAACAGCATGGTAGTGGCATATAGACACAATGATCAATGGAATTGAATTGAGAATTTAGAAATAGACCCACACCTCTGTAGTCAATTGGTTTTTGATAAGCTTTCCAAGTCCACTTTTCTGGGACAGAAAAGTCTCATTAACAAATGGTGCTGGGAGACTGATTATCCATAAAAAGAATGAAAGAGGATCCCTATTTCACGCCCTATACAAGAATCAACTCAAAATGAATCAGAGACCTAAACCTAAAAGCCAGGACCATAAACCTCTTAGAAGATAATGTAGGGAAACATCTTCGAGAACTTGTAGTAGGTGGGAGTCTATTAAAGCTTACACTGAAAGCACTAGCAACAAAAGAAAAAGTAGGCAAATGGGACCTCCTCAAAATTAAACACATCTGCACCTCACAGGACTTTGTAAAGAGGGTAAAAGGCAGCTTACTTAATGGTAGAAAATATTTGGAAATCGCACATCTGGCAAGGGTCTAATATTTATGACTATATAAAGATATCCTAAAACTCAACAATAAAAAGACAAATGACCCAATTTAAAAATGGGCAAAATACTTGAATAGACATTTGTCCAAAGAAGAAATACAAATGGTTAAAAAGAAAACACATGGAAAAGTGTTCAACATCACTAGATTAAGGAAATGCAAATCAAGGCTAAAATGAGATATTATTTCACATCTACTAGAATGGCCACTATTTAAAAACAAACAAACAACAGAAGTGTTGGAGAGGATGTGGAGAGATACGATGTGGAGAGATATTCACTATTGGTGGGAATGCAGAATGGTACAGCCACTGTGGATGTCTTTCTGGCGGTTCCTAAGTAAGTTAGATATAGATCTGCCATGTGACCTGGCAATACCACTAGCTATATATACCCAGAAGAACTGAGAGCAGTGACATGAACAGACACCTGCACACCGATAATTGTAGTGACATTATTCACAATTGCCAAAAGATAGAAACAACCCAGGTGTCCATCAACTGATGAATGGATAAACAAACTATGGTATATACACACAATGGTATATTATTCAGCTTTAAGAAGAAATGAAGTCATGAAGCGTATGACAGCATGGATGAAACTGGAGGACATTATGTTGAGTGAAGCAAGCCAGACACACAAGGGAAAATATTGTATGATTTCACTATTATGAACTAAATATAATGAACAAACTCATGGAGTTAATAGCTAGAATATGGAATGTGGTTAGAGAATGGAAAGCTGAGGTTTATTCTGTGCAGAATTGGTTAAAAGGTTGTTTTACAATGTTTGGAAATGAATAGAAATGGTGAAAGCACATCATAGGCTTTGTAATTAGCAGTGCTAACATGATATGATGTTTGATATATGATCTCAGGCTTGATAACATGATATGATACGGTTTGATAGTGGTTGAAAGGGGAAGTCTAAGGACATGTTTATCAGTGGAAGGAAAGCTAAAAATGAAACACGGGACTATACAGCATAGTGAACCTTCTTGTGAAAAATGAATATGGCTAATAGTGCATATGTAAGTATGTTTTTCTCTGAAACAGAACAAATGTACATTAATGTTACAAGAGGTTAATATTAGGGTGATATTTAGACAAAAATACAACCAAAACAAACTATGGATAGTAGTGTCCATCAATGGTAAAAAAAAAAAAAAAAAAAAAAAAAAAAAAAAAAAGGAATCATGCTAAGTGAAAGAACTAGAAAAAAAGTACTATATATTGTTTGATTCCATCTATGCAAAATGTAAATAAAATAAATTACAGAGATGGAAATAGTTTAGCAGTTATGTATGGCAGGGGAAGGACAGAGAGATTGAGAGGTGACTACTAAGGGATAGGTTTTTTTGTGTTTGTTTTTTTTTTTTTTCTTTTCTTGAATAATGAAAATGCTCTAATGTTGATTGAAGTGATGATTACAACAAATGCCATTGATTGTGCACTTTAGATGAATTGTGTGGTTTATGAATATGTTTCAATAAAACTGATTTACAAAAAAACTCCTATTTACAATGGGTTCAGACCCACAGGGTTGGATTAAGATTATGTTTTATTTCTTCCTGGGGTACACGACTCAGTCTGCCACACTTCCCAAATTGATCTATAGATTCCATGCGACCCCTATCAAAACATCAGCTGCCTTCTTTGCAGAAATTGACATGATGATCCAACAATGCATGTGGAAATGAAAGGGACTCAGAGTAGCCAAAACAATCTTGAAAAGGAGGAATAACACTGGAAGACTCACACTTCCTGATTTCAAAACTTACAGCAGATCTATAACACAGATCTATAAGATGGCATAAGAACAGGCCTACAGATCAATGGGATGGAACTGATATTCCAGAAATAAATCTTTACATTTAGAGTCAACTGCTTTTTGACATGGGTTCCAAGACAACCCAATAGTGAAAGAATAACCTTTTCCACAAATGGTGCTGGTACAACTGGATATCTATGCAAAAGAAAGAATTTGTACCCCCTTAACTTACACCAAACAAAAAAATTAACTCAAAATGGATAAAAGAAGTAAACGAAAGGGCTAAAACTATACTCATAGAATGTAACACTAGAATGTTAGCGTGACTACATCATGTAAGAACTGGTCTGGGAGGGCCCAGCAGACACGACTTTCACTGCAGCTGTGAGAAACAAGTTCTTGGTGAGAAATCCCAGCATCTCTGCAGAGCTTCCTGGTCTCTCTTCATGGCAAGTCAAAAATTACTATGGGAACTGTGACACTGAAGTGAGGGTAAGGGATCCCAAGGTGTCAGGAGCCAAGTGAGGACACCTGATCACCAAAAACAAAGTGAGTGGCTATTCTAGTGGCAAATAATTTAATTCCTGCTAGACCAGTAACATCTTACTTGATGTGTATAGGTGGAAAAGCTTAAGTCTGAAATAAAACACCAAAAAAAAAAAAAAAGCTTCACAGCCCCAGTGCCCCTCAAATGAAGGGAAGGCCAGATTCCATTGAGGAAAAGACTGCTATGCAGCCATAAATAAATAAATAAATAAATAAAACTCTACTGTAAATCACCTCCTTAGCCTTCCCCAAAGGCTCTTGCAGCCATTTACCAGTGCAACAGCTTTGTGGAAGGAAAAATAACCATCTATTGAGGATTTATGGACTTGGCTCCAAACTGACAGTACTTCCTGTTGCCCCTAGTCAGGCTTATGGAGGTTAGATAATCAATTAGTTTGGACTCCGGTCCATATCACAGTGGGCCCATTCTATGACTATTTTCCTAATTCCAGAACGGATAATTAGAATACAGATACACACATACAGCAACTGGTATAATTCCCACGTTACCTAGCCATGGAATAAGGGCTTTATTATAGGGAGAGCAAAACGGAGGCCTCCAGAACTGTCTTTACCTTTGAAAATTGTAAATCAAAAGCAATACCACATTCCTTGCTACCATCAAGGAACTGAGAGATGGCAGGGGTGGTGATTCCGTTCCACTCACCTATTTTTGCCTATAAAGAAAAGAGATGGATATTGGAGAGTGAGAGTAGATTATTGAAAATGTAATCAGGGTGACTCCAACGGCAGCTGCTGTTTCAGATGTGGTGTACTTGCTGGAGCAAATCAACACATACCTTCGTATCAAGTATGTATCCATCTGTTGACCTGGTGGACAGTTTTTATATCTATACCAGGCAAACTGGCTTGCAGGCCAAGTCCAGGCTGTGACATATATTAAAGTGTATCTTAAACTGAAGATTTTTATATTTTTAAAGAGTTGTTTAAATTGAAACAAACCAATGAAGAATATATGATAGAGTCTGCATGTGGTTCTTAAAATTAAAAATATTTATTATTTGGTCCTTTACAGAAAATGTTTGCTGACCCCTTGTGGGGCTTCAGAGAATGTGTTTCATGGTGAGTTTCTGAGCACATTTTGCTGAAAACTTGGGATCTGGGCTGAACGGAAGCCTTGGAAGATAGTTTATGACTGCTTAGAGATAAAGCACTTCGGAGAGATTTCCCTCCTGGAGGTATCTGCTTTCAGTGCAAGGGGGACTGAGACCTGGGACCTGGGAGACATTCCCTTCTCATAGAGCTAGAAACAATGGTCTTATCTTTCCTCTGGAGAGATTTACTTACATTCAAAGGTTAGAGTAAGAAGTTAGGAACTTCCTGAAGGAAAAAAGCTTTTCTGCCTCCTTTTAAGCAATGCACAGCATGTAGCTAAGCACTCAGATTCACTTTTTCATAATCCCTGGCCTACAATGCAAACTCTGAACATGTAGGGTGACACCAAGCTTTCATCACATTGCCCCAGGAGTAACAATTGGAGCCCAGGGGAACCCGGCAGTTGCTGTTTGCTGTAAAGTAAATAATAATCTACGTGGCTCCAGAAACCTCGTGTAGGCATTCAGGATAAATTTGATGTGGGTAGTAAAAAGTTAACACCATTGCTTTATACCTGTTCGTTGAAGACCATCAATTACTTGCTTAAAGTGGTTTGGGGCATTTTGAGATATTCCTTCCAAGGTGAAGGTCATGAAAGTTGCACAATGTCTGTAAGTCTCTTTGGATGCTGGAGGCAGCATATACCTCATTTAGGTGAGCTACTTCAAGCCATTTATCAAGTAACCCCCAAACATGCCAGTTTTAAGTAGGACCCAGAACAGAAGGCTCTGCAGTGTTCCAGGCTGCTGCTCTGCCACTTGGGTCAGGGGAACCAGATGTGATGGTGCTTGAAGTGCCAGAGATACTGTTGGGAGCCTTTGGCAGGTCCTGATAGGTGAATCACAGCGCAGACCCTTAGGATTTGGAGCAAAGCCCTGCCATCCTCTGTAGATGTCTAGTCACCTTTTGAGAAACAGCCTTTGGTTTGCTACCAGGCCTTAGTAGCTGAATGTTTGACCTTGGGTCACCAAGTTATCATGAGAGCTAAGCTTCTCACTATGAACTAATGTTATCTACCCAGCAAACCATAAATGTGGATTGCACAGCAGCACTCCATCATCAAATGATGTGGTTTGTATGGGATTGGGCTGGAGTAGGCCTTGAAGGCACAAGTAAACCTCATGAGAAGGTATCCTGGATGCCCATAGCCCCAACCCCTGCCACATTACCCTCTCTCTTTCTCAACCCGCACCTATAGCCTCATGAGGTTGTTTTGTTTAGGTACCGGGGGCTGGGGATTGAACCCGAGGCCTCAGATGTGGGAAGCCTCGACCAACTGAGCCACATCCGCTCCCCCACGAGGAGGCCTTTATAAGATGATTGTGGAAGAAAAAATCTCAGGTGTGGTTGAGACAATTCTGCCCCAAGTGGACAGTCGCAGCACTGCAGCCCCTCTAGGATGCTCCTGAGGACGCGCTGGGCACACCAAGCAGCACCCCTGCCTGTTCATTTGGCCTCAGTGAGGTTTGGACCTACAGCGTGACCTTTGCTCATTCACATTGCAGATCTGCTGACTCACCTCACTGGTGTGTGGCCGTGGCTGTGCCTGCAAAGCCTTCGCCTCCCGCAGGGACCTCCTCCAGCTTTTCTGACCCCGGAGCCAGGTGTGAGTTCAGGTCCATTCCGGAGGCTTTGGAAGGATGCTCACACCACCAAGGTGAGAGGAAGCAAGAACGGACCCGGGTTTCCGTCCGACCTTGTGGGCTCCAGTTTCTTCTTGTTCTCTCCTTCCTGACCTCCATCTTCCTTTCCTAACCGCCTGCCCTGTAGACTTTAAGGTCAAGCATCAGACACGAGGACACGGGCTTTACAGAGCATGTTTACCCTACTACCCCAGGTGTATAAATTCAAATTGCTGTCTCTTTGTGTGTATATGTGTGTATTATCCTAGTGGCTGTACTGCAAAGATACACTATACACTTTTATTTAGCTATTTTTGCACATATACATGTTTTCTGTGGTGGAAATGTGTTCTTGTAATAATTTTGTCATAATGAATATGGTTTTTAAAATTTGTGTGTATGTATAAGCAGTGATTCCCAAACTACTGCCAATGAGAATAGTAGCCTCTATTTGAATGTATTGGGGGGGGGGGAGGTTGGAGAAAAGGGATTTAGGTGCTACAACTGTTCTGATTTTTTAAAAATTCTGTCTGATCTGTCATTGAGTCAATCATTCTTTCAAACTCTTAAGTGTGCATTGTGCCTAAGCAACAATTTCAACTCAAAAATACCATTAGTTTCGCAATGAATAAACTGATTTAATAAACAGTGCAATACTGCACCATAAGCACCAAACCTAAGTTTATACAATGTACTGTGTAGCCAAGATGGAAGGAGAGACCAACATTCTCTACAAGAGTCAGCGTAAGCTTCAAAAAGATGATGACTTTCTGAATAAACCCGGCTTAGTTTTTAAGATTAATGATACTCTGAAACATCCTAAGCTACAGTAATCAGACATTTAAATGCTTTCCCGAAAAGAATTATAATCCAGTACCTGCTTATACATTTATTACTTTCCAAGTTGAATGAAAAGGATAGACCTTTCATTCCATACTCAAGGCTTTTGATCATTTATTCATTTATTATTCCTAACAAAAGCCTTTTTTAAGTTTCCATGGAACAATTTTGTCCAAACCTTTCATGTACATCTCTGACATCAAGGTTTTCATCTCCTTAAAGCTCCTTGGTGAGTCATAAAGCCATTTTGCATCTAAGTTATTTGAGATACAGTACTTTTTAAAACGCATATATAAAGCTGCCACAGTACATGTTAAGTGTCAATGTATATTTCCATCACATTTGATATTTAAAAACAAGTATCTCTGGGTGTATATTCAAAATCACCACAATGAAACTACAATTTCTAGATAGGCTACTATATTTTTTCCCCAACATTTATTTTGAAACTTTTCAAACTTACAGAAAAGTTGCAAGAAAAGGACAAATGATAATTCCAGATGAAGGGTAGATGCCCATACTCTTTATTTCAAACCGCCAAGTGTAGACAGCCACGTTTGCTTTACTTGTTTCTTTAAGTACACACAACAAGTCTTCAAATATTCATTAAGTTAGAACGTTTAAAACTCAGAGTAGGACCACTGGGTCAAAGCCATTGTACCCTTTCCAAGACAGTCATCCTCCCACCTGGGACAGGGGTTTTAGTTCCTCTTGTGTCTTCACTTCTTCTGCAAGCTGAAGTTGTCCAATCCATTCTCTAGGGAAGAAACTGCTTTTGACCACAAAAGCCCAATTATTTAGAAATGAACTGAACGTGGTAACTGAAAGATGGCTGAGCAGAACTGCCCTACAGAGGTGTGCTTTGGAGGTTCTGGGCTTTTTGCTTCACCTCACTAAATGGACATCTTGGTACCTATTTTACATTGGGGATCAGTTACTGGTCATATACAAACTTGTTTTAAATTAGTGTCAAAGAAAGAAGCAAGACCGTGAATAAATGTTTGCAATTTGAATGTCATATTCTATGCAAACGACACAGGAGGATGCCACCAGAAGGCGTGGGATGAGCTGTGCAGGCACTCCACACCAGTGCTGGTGTCAGCTGAGCCGTCGCCCGTCTCTGGAGGAAGGGTGGTAGAAAGAAGAGACGTAAATAATCCCAGCTGGACAGAACCTACTTTCTTGTTTACAAGAGTGAACATCACTTTCCTGAAGCTGCTACTGGTGTGCAAGCAGGTTTACCCACTGTTGGCCGAAGTGTGGTGTCAGGACGGGGTTATTGAAGTGTGTCGTGCTCCTGGGCTGTATCTGACCTCTGAATGCTCAGAAGGAAGTAACAGAAAAACTGCCCTTCTCAACGACACTGGCACTTTCCTAATAACCATTTAAATCACTGCTTCATAACTTAGAGGGCACATCAAAATCAACTGTGAAAGGTTTTTTTTCTTTTCTTTGTTCTGGTTTCAAGCAGAAGTTCATCCACCACCAACCAAATAGGTTTCTAGGGCTTCTGTGTGTTGTTTGTTTTGCCTGAAGCTTCTTTATTTTTTGGGTGATGCTGCTGTGGCTATTTGCAGTGCACTATAGAACCTTGATTCATGGTTTAACATTTAGGGTTTAAGCTGTAGGAGGGTAGAGATTCAACTTTATCATTCTGTGCAATTTTTTAGATCACCTTAGGTGATCATCAGATATTCTGATCATCAGTGCCATCACTGACTTAAAATATGGTAATTATTACCACAAAGGCTAACAAGTTTAGACTACTGACATTTGCAAAAGAACTACTTACTTACTTTTCTATAGCATTTGAAGGATGGAGAATTATTTGGTTACCTAAAAGCTAGTATTTTCCATAGTTCTTGACCAGAAAACTATTCTTATTTTCAGTGATTACATAAATCTTAAGGTTTCAGATCCCAAGATAAATAATATAAAAAGTCTTCCATATTAAAACATAAAATATTTTCAAAGCTTATGACTCATGTTAATTACTTTTCTTTCTTATTGCTCAATCAGTAGTCATTTAGATACTTTTGGACTGCATTTTAAATCTTTAGTTAAAATGTGTAAGTATTAGGTTTTGATTTTTCGCTTTTGTAAACCAGAAACCTTCAGTGCTAACACACTGGTGATCAGTGGTGATCACTGTATAAGAACAAGAGATTCAATCACTCATTCATTCATTCACCCTACAAATATTTATTGAGTGTGTACTACATGATAAACATTGTTTTAGGAACTGGGGCTATTGCATTGAAAAAAAAGGTTCTGACCTCTCAGAGCTGAGACCATGTGTGTATCTGAGAGGGGGTGCTGGCAGCAAACCTACAGTTAAATATCAGTTTTCTAGCTCCTAAGGGACACCAAACTTACACTCTGTTGACTTCCCTCTCTTTCTTAACTCAAACTAAATTAAGCTTGGGGCAAGGAACTTGGTTTATGCAGGTAGTAAAGGAAAATGGTTACCTCTCAGGTTGTATTGTTGGCTCCAGGCAGAATTGTGCCACCTTCCTGCTTTCCTGTGTTTTCTCTTTCTTGTAAGGACCTCCCTGAAGGTCACAGGAAGTAGCCAACACATTAAAGTTCTGTCTTTTCTGTCTTTTTCTACCAAGTCCCATAAGCTTCCAGTCTTTGTATGCACATGCTGGTAACACCAACAGTTTAATAGTTTGGTTCTCAACTTCTCAGCTGGGAAGGGAATGGGGGACTTGCCACTGTCTTCCCCCATCCCATTTTGACTTTGCAAACAAGGTAGAGTGAGAGGTTAAATGATGTGTTCAGAATTAAATAACTATCCAGAGATTCTATTCAGATCTGAACCTTAGTTTATCTCCAAAAGGTTTTTAAAGCTTTATTTCATAATTAGAACTCTTTAGAACTAAGCCACAAGTTTTTCCTCCACAATATTTGAGGAATTCCTTGGTTAATAAATTACTGAGGTTCTCCCCAAATATGGGCCCAGTGTAAGGGGGGGAATCAGGGAATGTCAGAATTTTTGAGGTGGTGAAGACTTGTAATTAAAAAAAAAAAATTTCTGATATGCCCTCTACAGGTTGTTTGGTCCCTATGTAAATTACCGCTATATTTCACACATCAATATTTGAACGGGTCTTTGCATATTTATAAGAACCTTAGAGAAAAACTCATTATTTTGGAAGCTAGCAATTCAGAATTTGAGATTATACTATCAACAACTGTAAAGAATAGATTGTAAGATGTGTGGAAATAAACATGAGAAATGAGAAAGAAAACATTTAAAGTATTTTCAAATGTTAGTACTACCCATCTGTATATAAGTAACCAATGTCAATTACATTTGGATACTATTTTATAGATTTAATAGACCCACTACTCAACAAACTGTTAGCAGTCCACCCAAAATGTTTTATGAGCTGGATTTTAAAGTAATAAAATACCACTGTAATTTTATATTCTAGAATTCAGGTTCTATTTGAAATTCATATCATCTTCCCCTAAAAGCACTGAATTTATTGCAAAACAAGTGATTTATTGTAATTATATCACCAAAGCATTGACATGCAAAAAAGTGTTTCTATTCACAAAACTCCATACAATTGTTAAATGTTCTTTTAAAGAGAAGTAAACATATAATGATGACATTTAAGTTGACAGCAATTCTATCTTCTTAAAGTTCTAAATTAAACACTATGGATAATTTCAGTGCAAGGGATTTACATGATAATCCTGGAGACTAAGCTAGTGAATTAAACCAGTCTTTAATGAAAAATGTGAATTCATCTATGTCCAAATATAAGATGAATTTTGTGAATTCTTTTAATCCTTCCAAAATTATCCCTTGGCAAAAAGGGAGCCACACTCTACAGAAGTCCTTACAAACAGCTTTCAGATTATTTTAACACACTCTCTCAATTATTTAAGTCATATGATTTTAAAATCTCAATCATGCCAATTCAGAATGCTTAAAAAGTTCCCCAACAGTTTAAGAAAAAAAAGTAAACAAACAGATTTAACACAGAATTATTATACAAGCTATTTCTGTGTGCATGACCTCAAAATTTGAACTATGAAATGCTACTGAGTCATTAAAATCTAACAATTTACTGCTGGGGTTCTTCCTTTTTTCTTCCACAGACTCCTTTGCCAGTCAGGTGAAAACCACAGACCCCTTACTGAGTCTACACTATACTGTGTATTATTTAATATATATCACATCCATACCAACATGTCCCCACGAGTATGTTTTTTTTTTGAATTTCAGTTCATGCTCACAGACTCCTTGTTAAGAACCCGATTTACTGTATCTTTGACTGGGCTTTATAATAGCATCACACGCAGATCCAGAAAGTGCAGTATATTAAACAACTTTAATGGAGCAAAAACCATTTTCACTTAAATCCATAAATGACCATGTGATGAAGACTGTGATGCAAAATTTCAAGTGAAAAGTATGAATGCTTAGAGAAGTAATCTGTTTCCACAATCTACTCTATCAGCTTCACTGAACTCTTTCATTTACACAACTAAATTGTAATATATTAAATTGGCTTAACCTTTTTTGGACCCTTCTGTTGGAAAGAGAAGGGACCCTGGTATATGTGGGCGGGCATAAAGGCGGCTTTGCTTTAGCGCTTACACTTGTGGATTCATAAAATCTTGGTCTCTGAAAGAAACGCAATACTATAGAGTTGCCTGGAGCATGTTTCAACAATTTCAATGTGGGAACTCTACGTCCCAGGAAACCCCGTTCAGCCTCTGGGTATCGTGTCTGTGGACCGTCTCCTTAACCTGAACTGCATTTCATCTCCCCATCACCTCCACCCGTAGTACTGCCACAGTGGCAGACGTGCAGCTGAGGAAATCTGACCCCTTCGTGTATCAGATTTGAAGACAGCCGTGTGTTCTTTATCCCCTGGCTCTTGTCTGCTGAGCCCCAAAGATCCCCATGATCTAATAATTAGCAATAGTTTTATGCTGAATAGATGATATGAAAAAGGAAACCAAGGAGAAAAGTGGAAATTTGCAATCAAGTAAAAACTGACTATCAATTATAGTCTAAAAACTCCAGAAGGGCTGAGATCATTACTGTCTTTGACTCCGTATTCTCAAAAGTACAGAAATGGTACTTAAAAACATTTGTTGAATGAATAAATTACAAGAACTAATTTGACTTTTTTCACTAGCTGTTTAAAACATCATTTCAGGATATAGGAGATTGGCTTAGAGAAATGTTGAGGGTTTATGACAAAAGTCTGAAGCAATGCAGGAAAATCAAATAATTTTTCCATTAATATTTAAAATATATTAGGGTTATATTCCTAACAACTTAACCTTTCTCTGTGGTAGATGATGATATAAATTCTACATGAAGTGAGAAGAGAAATACATTAAGTCGATAAACATTACAGTTAATATTTGAGCTCTCATTATGTGCCACTTCTCTAAATATACCTCATGCATAACCCATTTAACCCTCACAATCCAATGAGACAGGCGCCATCATCCCTAAATTACAGACAAGGCAACCCAGGAGCAGGGAGGTTAAGTGCCTTAACCAACTTTACAGAGGTAAGCGATAGAGCAAGAATTTGAATCCAGGCAGTGTGACACGGAGCCTCCATACACAATGCTATTCAGCCTCTCCAGACACAGGAGAGTCTGTCATCCTCCCATGGAACTCAGCAACAGCTGAACATGCTTGGTCACCCTGACCAGAGAGGGGCCATGCTCACCAGCTAGTCTGTGCAAGCTTACAAGTTGTGGGGGGTCATTTTATGGCTGTTATTCCTGTACCAGAGAGTAATTCACATCAAGGGATCTGCCCATGGAATAAAATATGAAAAAGAAATGTAAACATTAAAATTTGTATAGGGGCCGGCCATATAGCCCAGTGGATCGCCGGTATACCACATGGGAGGGCCCGGG
>PVKH010009061.1:0-19067 GCA_004027955.1 Chaetophractus vellerosus
AACAAAGGAACCTGGAAGCCTGAACCCTGGAGACATCGGCAGCCATCTTCCTCCAGGACATGGACTTTGGTATGGGAGGAAATTTATGCTTTGTGGCCTGGTAACTGTAAGCTTCTACCCCAAATAAATACCCTTTATAAAGACCGACCAATCTCTGGTATATTTCAAAAGGCACTCCTGTGGCTGACCAAAACAGTATCCATCTTAGGAAACTAGGGAAAAATCAAATTCAATCCAAAACAAGCAGAAGAAAACAAATGAAAATTAGAGCAAAAAAAAAATGTGTTATCAATGTATTACATTCAATGACATGGTAACTCAGATAGAGCTTAGTGATTACTAAATTGTACATGTCCTTATGGATCTTTTAAATGAATAGATACAAAAAAGTTAAAATCAATATAATGATTGTTTTATGTAAATAAAAGCTTGTAAAAGGTTCATGAGTTTAGGTAGCAATAATATTATGACAATGTTCTTTCATCATTTGTAATAAAGTTTTCACTACAATGTAAGGTGTTGGTGGTGGGGTGATGTATGGGAATCCTGTATGGTGTGCATGATTGCTTTGTTAACTGACAACTTCTCAAAAATGAAAAGAAAAGAAAAGCCTCATGGGTACTTATAGTTTGTCCTAACATATTTTGAATACTATCCATCAATAATCTGGTTAGTACTTTTAATTTACCGTATATTTGAAGAAAAGATGAGCTACAGAAAGATAAAACATACTTATTCCTGAATAATAACAATCAGAAAATTAATATATATTAATTGTTCGGGATCCACAACCTGCTAATTGATAAGGTATTATTTTGAATATCAAATACAGTGTAATTTACATTCTTAAGCTGTCTGTATTAAAATGTCCTTAATAATATTTCAGTCCTATTATTAACATATATGTGACTAATTATGACTAACATTACATTTAGGATGACAAAGGCTATTTAGATAAGAGAAAAAAATCCTAAGTATTATGGTCATGTCAAATATATTTTAGGTTACTGATAAAAAAAAAATAGAGCAGAAATCAATGAAATTGTAAACAGGAAAATTGTAGAGAAAAATCAATGAAACCTAAAGCTGGTTCTTTGAAAATACCAATAAAATTGACAAAACTCTAGTCAAGCTAACCAAAAGAAAAAAAGAGGAGACACAAATTATTAATATCGGAAATGAAAGAGTGGCCATCACTATGATCCATGGACATTAAAAGGATAATAAAGGAATATTATGAACAACTCTATAACCATGGATCTGATAACTTATAGGAAATGGACCAATTTCTTGAAAGACACAATATACCAAAATGAGGATAATTAGATAATCTGAACAGGCCTATATATATTAAAGAAATATAATCAACAATTCATAACCTTCCTAAACAGAAAATACCAGGTCTATAAGGTTTCACTGTGAATTCTACCAAACATACTGCAATTTCTTCCAGAAAATAGAAGCAGATGGAATACTTGCTAACTTATTTTCTGAGGCCAGCATTATGCTAATACCAAAACCTGATAAAGATATTACAGGAAGGGAAAAATACAGATCTATATATCTCTCATTAACATGGATGCAAGAATCCCCAACAAAATATTAGAAAATGAATATGACAATGTGTAAAGGAAAGTATACATCATGATGAAGTGGGATTTATTCAACCTAAGCAAGCTTGGTTCAACTTTTGAAAATCAATTAATATAATCCACCACATCATCATCCTAAAGAAGAAAATACATATGATCATAATGATACAGAAAAAGAATTTGACAAAATCCTAAACCTATTCAGGATAAAAAAAAATATTCTCAGCAAACTAGAGGCAGGGGAAACTTCTACAACTTAATAAAGACATATACCAAAAGACCTACAGTCAACGTTTTACTTAATGATGAGAAATAAGATGCAACATTGTACTGGAAGTCCTACCTAATGCAATAAAACACTTAGGAAATAAAGGAAATACATATTAGAAAGGAAGAAATGAAACTTTCTTTGTTTGCAGATGATATGGTTGTCTATGTAGAAAATCACAAAGAATCAACAAAAAACCTGCTGGAACTAATAAGCAATATAGAGACTTTGTGGAGACAAGATTAATGTACAAAAGTCAATTGCCTTCCTATATACCTGCAATGAAAATTTGGAATTTGAAATTAAAAGCACAACACCATACATTAATACCAAAAATTGAAATGCTTAGGTGTAAATCTAACAAAATATATACAAGAGCTATATGAAGAAAACTATAAAATTCTGATGAAATAAATCAAAGATCTGATCATATAGAAATATATTTTATGTTCATGGATAAGATAACGCAATATTTTTAAGATTTCAATTCTTCCCAAGTTGACATATAGATTCAATAAAATCCCAGTATAAATCTGAGCAAGTTTTATGGAAATCAACAAATTGGTTCTAAAGTTTATATGGAAAAGCAAAAGACCCAAAAGGGTCTTTAGTTACAAATAATGTGTGTGTGTTGGAGGGACAGGGAGGATATACGGGGACTCCCTATTTTCTGTGCAATTTTTCTGTAGACATAAAATTAGTCTAAAATAAAAATATATATTAATAGAGAGTGAACTAGGAAAAATCTATATAAAGAAAAAGAGTTAAAAGATATATCAACAAATTATAATGAATGAACCTTATTTGGATTCTGAATCAAATGAAATGTATTAAATTATATGTACATAAGTATATGTTTATTCATCCTTCAATTTGAGGATTTTGTCTCCCTTATTTTTGAAGGGCAGTTTGCCAGATAAAGAATTTTTGACAGTTTTCCTTTTTCAGAATCTTAAATATATCATATAATTGCTTTCTTGCCTCCATGGTTTTTTTATGAGAAATTAGCACTTAGTCTTATTGAGGTTCCCTTGTACATAACAAATTGCTTTTCTCTTGATGCTTTCAGAATTCTCTATCTTAGACATTTGACATTCTGATTAGTACATGTTTTGGAGTAGGTATACTAGGGTTTGTTCTCTTTGGAGTACATTGTGCTTCTTGGATAATTGTGTTTATGTCTTTCATAAGAGTTAGGGAATTTGGGGCCATTATTTCCTCAGTTATTCTTTCTGCCCCTTTCCCCTACTCTTCTCCTTCTTGGCCTCTCATGAAGCATATATGTTTACACATGCTGTCACTCAAGTCCCTAAGACCCTGGTAAATTTTTTTCCTGTTCTTTTCTCTATCTGTTTTTCTGGCTGTGTAATTTTGATTGTCCTGTTTTCTAGTTCACTGGTTCTTTCTTCTGTCTGTTCAGATCTGCTGTTGTAGTATATTTTTAATCTCCATTATATTGCCTTTCATCCCCATAATTTCTGTTATGTTTCTTTTTACACTTTCTAATATTAATTTTTACTTGTACATTGTCTTATGATATCCTTTAGCCCTATACCCACCATTAGTTTATTTTTATCCATATTTTCCTTCACCTCCTAGAATTGATTTAGAAGATTTGTTTAAACTTCTTTGATGAGTTGTTTAAAAGTCTGTTTCTCTTCTGAAATTTTAATTTGGTCCCTTGAATGAGACATATCTTCTTGGATCTTAGTATGGCTTAGAAAGGATGGCTGATGTCTGTGCATTTGATTATTTTTCTACGCTAACGAACTCTGACAGCCAGTTTCTCCAACTTGCCTAGGGTTTTTTGTTGATTGGCTTTATGTATAGGCTATTCTTTGACTTTTGTTCCAAGTTATACTGGAATTTTAGAGTAGCCCATGTTTAACTATTTAGATTTTCTCAGGTCTTCTGCACCCAATTCTTACCCTGGATATGGGTCCAACTTTTAAGGTTCCCTTTTTATGTGCTATTATTTCACCTCCAGTAGAAAACTTCCTTTCCTCTGTTCCTTCTCTGAGCATTCTGATCTGTCCTATTTGTTTTTATGTGGAATTTTCTCCCCAGCACCTATGATTTCTTTAACTTCTCTCCCTCACTCAGTAAACTTTTCAGTTCTATGATGCATCCTGCTTTACAGCAGTTCAGTTATCCATCCTTTTTATTCTGTGAGGTTTTTCTGCCTCCGGTTTCTTCTCCATTACAGTATTTTGCCACAGGGAGCCAGAAGGGGTAAATCCAAAAAGGTTTGCTTTATTGTTGAGGTGATATAGCAATCAGACTGGGCCAAGTGTGTACACCTCTGGCCAAAAGTTCTGCCATGGTCACTATTATTTCCTGGGGGTCTTTTTGTATATGGTACTCTTTAGCCACTTGTGTTCTACCTTGGGTGGGTTTCTGTGGACTTGAGCTCTGGCTGAGATATGTATCCGGTTCTAATTTGCCACTCTAAGTGACTTTATGGTCTGCATCTGTGCTGGTAGGTCATTGGGTCCTGCTGCTGCTGTGTGACTGTTAAGCCATGTGGGATTGAGTGTGGGGGGGGTCCAGACTGGCAGGTCCAGTTTGAAGATCTCCTACCATTTTTTTGTTTTTCTCTTTTTCTTTGATTTAGCATTTGTCAAATACTTCTCCAGTCTCTTGTCCTCCAGAGTTCCATGAAAATGGGATTTTCCCTTTTATTAGTTATTTCTGAGGGGAAATTCTTTTGGGGATGTCTTTCTTAAACTTCCCTATTGTTTACTTTTATAAATATGAAATTTCTTGGTTGAATTTGTGTAAAATTAGTTTCAGGCAGTAAGAAACAAAAGGTGATCACATTAGAGGTAGAAATAGCTCAAGTTTCAACAAGGATAGAAGAGAAAAATATATAATTCTAAGTTAAAAAAGCTGTACTGAGATTGATTTTATGCTTAATGATATACAAATGAAATGTAAATTAATAAAAAGCTACCTAATGTTAAGTATAACTCTTTCCAGTTGTCAAGATAGATGTGATTCTAAGTGGTAAAGGAAAATTAGGATGTAGTGCCAACCTCTGCTTTAGGTTTTTAAACAAAAATCATATTTTTCTTTCAATATGACTGTAAAATTATAAAACTTTACAAATAATTGAACCCAAGATGGATATAATTTGCTACAGGGTGAGATGAAATGAAGTGCCAGCTGGATTTTGAAGTGCTTTGTGATTCTTACAGATAAAAGAATTTGATAGATAAGAGAGCCTGCAATGTGGACCCCAGTGGTTATATTTTTCTGTTTCCTGGAAGGCCCTGCAATATGCCGTTAGTAACTAGGACATTGTAATGTGGCTCTCTCAATTTCAGAATTCTGAGCATAGAATGTTGTTAATTACATAAGTATCCAATACATACAGCTTCCTATCTTCTTATGATTTTGTTTTCTTCTTTTGCAAAAACACAATCCTGTTACTTTCTGAGATGCAATTCTTCTTTCACAGAAGAATTTGGAAAAGCAAAAGACCCAAAAGGGTCTTTAGTTACAAAAAACCTGCTGGAACTAATAAGCAATATATAGAGTTTGTGGAGACAAGATTAATGTACAAAAGTCAATTGCCTTCCTATATACCTGCAATGAAAATCATTGAAAATCATTTACTGATCCCTCTGGGATCAGTAAATCTTCCCAGATGCTTAGAAAAGAGATATGCCATAAAATTAATTAAAGTAGATGAGTTTGAATAGTGGGGGTGCATTTTTATTCTTTTGCTTTAAATGGAGCAATGTGGACTTGAAAGATCAACTCTGTTGTGGAACAGTGGTATGGGGCAAGTTGGAGTATCTTGTGAATTTTTAAATAGGCATACAAACCATTCTAATTTTCCCTCAATCGGGTCACTCACAGAGAAGTACCATAAGAGGCAAGTTGTAGAATTTATGGAATTCAACTGAAAATAAAAGTTACCAAAGGATAACAGAAGAAAACTTTAATAGTTTATAAGTAAGATGTTCTAAGAAGCATTCAGTGGGTGACAAAAATGCTACTAAGATTTTATATTTATGTCAGTCTTCTAGATCATTTCTATTTTTATTCTTTTTACCAAATCAAAAGTCTTACCCTAATTGTTTATATTCTTATGAATCTGAACTTCTGAATCAGATTCACTAGGAAAGAAGTCCAGGAAATTGCATTTTTAAAGACTTCCCTGGTACATCTTGTCTAGACTCAAGTTTGGAGCCATTGTAATTTGAACCACTGTAATGATTGTCACATCTAGTTGCTGTGGTTATACATACTTATGTACAGAGACTTGAAGAATTATTTTTAATAATTTGAGGAAGGTTAGGAAGTAGCAAATGCTTTAAAAAGAAAAAGGCATGCAAATGACTGGGGCCTGGAATTGTAGCATATCAATACAAATCCAGCAATCCTGAGGTGGGGCAGATTTTCTCCCCTGGGACTACACATGCTTCCTAGGTCTTGAAGTCCCTTAAACAAGGCTAGATTCTATGCCCATGACCTCCAGAGAGCTATTCTGGATTCTCTAGTCCTCATTGAGAAACCACTCTCCTAAATGTAACAACCTTATTGTCAGTATCATTTAATCATATAACACATGTAAAAAATATTATATCAGTGTCTAGTACAGAGTAATTGATCAGAAAATATTTGCCATTATCATTAGTACTTGAATTGTTACTTCAATTTCTAGCATTAAACTTCTGTCCTAAAGATCACTGTCAATTCTAATTCTGGCACTGAATTATATCAGTCTGCCAAAGCACTGTTGAGTGAATATTGCACGTCAAATTGAATGGTACCATATTTAACTTTATTTTATTTTAGCACTTTAAAGAAGTCACTCCATTGTCTTCTGACTCAGAGGGCATCTCATGAGAAGTATGCTCTAATTTTTGCTTTTATTCCCCTGTATAAAATGTTTTTTTACTTTTTCTGTTAATCTTCAAGTTTTTCACTTTATCTTTGGTTTTCAGCAATTTGACTATATATCTAGACACATATGTGTGTGTGTTTCTGCTTTTGTTTTGGTATTAATTCTGCTTGGTGTTCTCTGAACTCTTCAATCTGTGGTTTGCCTTTCATTGTTTTTGGAAAATTCTTTGGCATTGTCTCTTCAAATATATGTTCTATATTGTTATGGCTCTACTATTCTGGGATTCCAATTACATATATGTTAGACCATTTTCTATTGTTCCACAGATATGGACATTATATACTTTTGTTTTTCATGCTGTATTTCTCTTTGAGTTTCAGCTCGATTAATTTCTTCAAATTAACCAATCTTTAGATGGGAACCTGTCTTCAAGTCCACTGATTCTTTCCTCAGTTGTGTTGAATCAGCTGACCAACTTAAGGCATTTTCCATCTCTGTTACCATATTTATTCTTTAGAGCAATTTCATTTGGTTCTTTTTAATGGTTTCCATCTCTTTTCTGAAATTCTTCATGTGCTCACATTGGTTGTCTAACTTTTCCACTAAAATCTTTTGCATGAGTTTGAAATCCTGTGAAATCCTGTTGTTGTTTTGTCTTTTGACAATGGATTTTTTTTTCTTACTTTCTCTTGTGTCCTGAAAATCAGTTGTAGAAGTGACCCGAAGCAAATAGTATTGATGCCTGATAATGAACATTCTTCTTCTGATGCTGCTAGACCTTTAGTGTCGAGTCATTTGTCAGGAGTTGATCTGGATTTGGGTTGTTATGTTGCCATGGTTACTCAGCTCAACTTCAAATTCCTTGCCTTACCTTACATTGAGGTTAGTTTGCCAGAGGGTTTTTCTTAATATTCCTCTTTTGCCCTCAGTTTTAGTTTTTTCCTATGAATTTACACATCTCAGAAAAGGTCTCTCTCTAGTATTTGCCCTTCTTTCAGCAGTTCACTGTTTCAACTTTTTATTTGAGTGCTCTGTAGCCTGGCTTTGAGATTCAGAGGGGGTTTCCTGTTGTTTTGGGCCAGGTGTTTTATCTTTCAGTCAGGGGTGGGTTTTTCAGTGACACTGCCTTTACTGATATAGTAAGAGATCTCTGATAGTCTGGGTCCAGGTTGATTTTTCTGCCCTGTCTCCAGGTGTAGAGCTTTTTCTCTTTTTCTTTTCCCTTTCCCCAGCCACAATGGATCTTCACTTGTGTCCCAGTGGTCACAGGTTTTTCTGACTTTCCTCCAGTGGTTTAAGGCTTTGGTTCATAGAGGTCAAGGATCCAGGCAAGTCTTCATGTCTGTCCATCAGGGGTGGATACTACCATCCATGAGGCTTGAAACTCATGGGAGATTTTCTTCAATCACTTTCCCTGATTATGCTCTTTCTTTAAGTACCCTGTAGAGATTGGTGAAGAACCTGTGGGTAGATGCAACTTCCGTTTTTGTCTGCCATTCCTGGAGCTTTTAACCTCTTATAATAGTCCACTTAGCTTTAGCAATTTCTTAGAAATTTTAACTGAAAATTTCCTACCTGCTTATATGGCACCTCTCTTTTCTGCCTATGCTGTGCCCTGTGTATACCAGTGATCACATCTCCTTGTAAGTGCCTGTTTGTACTTAGATTTCAGAAGAGTTGGTTGCCTTGCAAACTCAGCTCTCTGATGGGGTCAAGGTAAGTTATACTAACACTTTTTCTTATTGTTAGTATGGAAGCAACAATCTTTCCAGCTTCTGACTGCTTAGGCAGAAGCTAGATTTCCAATTTAACTATAAAATATGTGCTTGAGGTGTTTCTAAGTAGTTATCCTCATCTGAAACACTATCAATCCAGTACTTGCAACAAATAATATATGATTAAATTTGTCTGTGGCAAATGGGTTCAGCCTTTTTACATGGACTAACTGGAGGATTTGCTTATTTTGCATATTTCTAATTACTAAAGCCTCTAAACACATTTGATCTCATTTTAATCTTCCCTGAAATTTGTATTTAAAAAGCTTTCTACAATACTGTTAATTGTCTAATGTTCAGAACTTTTGCAAATAACAGAGTTTGTCTACTAGAGAAATTATGTTTTTAGCTGCTGTTTCTCCTTTCCTCTGGTTCTAATGTCCCTATGTTGTAGTTAAGTTCATGTGTCAACTTGACCAGGTTTTAGAGTCCTGTTGTTTGGTCAAGTAAGCACTGGCCTGCTTGTTACTGTGAGGATATTTTGTGGACTTAAATCATCAGTAAGTTGATTGAATCTATGACTGATTACATCCACAATCAGCCGAGGAGATGGCCTTCAAAAATGAGAGACATCTTCTCTACTCAGTTGAAGGCTTTCAAAGGAGAAATGAAGACTTCAACAGTCAGAAGAGAGAATTTCTATCTCTATTTCAGCCAGCCACCTTATCCTGAGGAGTTCATAAAAAAATCTTCATTGGAGTTTCCAGCTTATGGCTTGCCTATGGAATTTGGACTTGTGCCTCCCCACAGCACCATGAGACAATTTTTATAAAAATTCCCATAATATTTACAGATATCTCCTGTTAGTTTTGTTTCCCAAGAGAACCCTGACTAATATGGCTTTGGTACCAAGAATTTTTCTTGAGAAAAAGAATCTTAAGGATGAGATATCTGAATTGGTTAATGGGTTTTTGGAATGGGTTCTCTAACCTGATTAGATCCAAAGGCACTAATGACTCTGTTTCCAATAATCAAGATGGCACTGATAGTCCATGCATGAGTTGGCAATAGAGATATGCAAAGATATCATTACCCGATACAGCTACTTAAATGCTTATAAGAAGGAGGGCTCTGCATGAGAGTGTTTTTGACACCTTAACAGAGTTTGGTCAAGTTAAAAGGTATAATGATGTTGACTTGTTGTTCCTAATTATGCTGAATGAAGTTATAAAAGAAAGGTATGAGCTGAAGACTTCCAATTTGCAACTTAAGTGCCACATAAAGGATATGAATGTTTCTGTGTGCCCGAGAGATAATCTTATTTCATGTAGCTGCAGACTTGATATTTCTGAAAAACAGACCCATAGTCTCAGTGTACGAGTGGCTGAATTACAACATAAACTAAATTCCCAACCTTGCAGAGTGTCTGCTCATAAAATGAGGGCACCAATTGGAAAGGAATGGGGTACTGAAAATTGGAATGGGGACTTATGGTTTGATAATGATGTCAGTGGGGACATTGAACCCCTAGATCCTGCTGAATCTCTGCCAAATAAACCTGTAAGGTCTGTTCTGAGGTACCAGGCACCAAACCTCCAGTCTACCCTCAGGAACCAGCCTCCCACCAACTTCCAATCTGTCATGAGGAATCTTCCACCCAATCTCCATGTGAAGAGATTAACACTGCTATGCCTAATAAACTGTAATCATCTCCCCTGAGCAAACACCCTCACTCCTGTGTTTGAAGAGATTAATCCTGTTTCACCAGATAAAATAGGAATGGAATGCCCTGAGGTAACTGGCTTGCAAGGCACTTCTAATTGTTCTCATGACCCATCCCTACCAACCCTCTTTTCTTCCAGACCTGTAACTAGACTGAAGTCCCAATAGACCTCAAAAGATGAGGTGCAAAGTATGACCCTTGAGTTGTGCTATACTCCAAAAGAAAAGCATGATTTTTCCAATTTACGTAGACAGAAATCAATGCAATATGTGTCGGGATGGATATTATAGGTGTTGGATAATGGTGGAAAGAAAGTAAAGTTAGATCAGTCTGTATTTATTGATATGAGCCCTCTATGCAGAAATTCTGGATTCAGTGTTGTAGTTCAAGAGGTTAAAAAAGGCTCCAACAGTATGTTTGAGTGGTTGGTGGAAACATGGACCAAAAGGTGGCCTATATTACCTGAGGTTGAAATGCCAGAACTACCCTGGAATAATGTAGATGTGGGGATCCAAAAGTTTATTGAGTTTGGAATGCTAGAGTGGGTTTATCATGTAAGACATGCTCACCTACTACAGGAATGTCCAGAAGACACATCTTTCAGCAGAACTGTGAGGAATATATTTGTGTGACTAATTCCATCTTTCCCTGAAGAGCTCTGTGATCACTTTTCTCCATAGGTCTGATAATAGTGTGGGATCTTCTGTCACTGAACTTTGTTCTTTAAACCCAAGGGGATGATAAGATCCCAGGCTGGCAGTACTTAATTGCTAAAGACATGGTGGGCATGGCTGCCATAATAGACAGCAGACTGAAAGCAACAACATAGTCTGACTCACAAAGACCTGTGGCAGTGGCTAGTAGATCATGGGGTACGTAGAAGTAAAATAGATGTGCAGCCTCCTAAATTCTTAATTGATCTGCATAAGCGAAGTGGTCTAGGTCAAGTGAACAAAAGTCTAAATTAAATTCTAAAACAGAGTGTTGCTGACCCTTAATTCCCAGACTTGAGACAGTTTACAGACCCAGAGCCCCTTGAATGAACGGAAGGCTGGGTCACTTTGGGGAAGTACTGCTACACTGCCAAAAATTTATACTGTTAATATTCCTTCCAGCCTTCTCAAAAGAGATCTTTGGCCTTTCACCTGAGTAACTGTGCATTGGGATAAAAGGAAATGATCAGACATTTGGGGGATTATTAGACATTGGCTTGGATATGACAATGATTCCAGGAGACCCAAAATGTCACTGTGGTACACCAGGAGGAGTAAGGACTTATGGAAGTCAGGTGATTATTGGGATTTTACCTCAGCCTAACTCACAGTGGGTTCAATGTGTCCCTGGATTCATACTGTGGTTATTCCACCAGTTCTGGAATGCATAATTGGAATAGACATACTCAGTAACTGGCAGAATTTTTCCCTGACTTGTGGAGTGAGGGCTATTATGGTATGAAAGGCCAAGTGAAAGCCATTAGAACTGCCCCTATCTAGCAAAATAGTAAATCAAAGAAAAAGTAATACTGGATACCTAAAGGGGTTGCAAAGATTAGTGAAACCATCAAAGAATTGCAGGATGCGGGGGGGGGGGTGATTCCCACCACATTCCCATTCAACTCTCCTGTTTGGTTTGTGCAGAAAACAGATGGATCTTGGAAGGTGACACTGGATTACTGTAAACTTAAATTGCAGCTGCTGTTCCTGATGTGGTATCATTGCTTGAGTAAATCAACATATCCCCTGGTACCTGGTAAGCAGCTATTGATCTGGAAAATCCATTTTTCTAAATTGCTGTTATTAAGGACCACTAGAAACAGTTTGCTTTCAGCTGACAAGGCCAGCAAGACATCTTTACTGTCTGACCTCAAGGATATATCAACTTTCCTGCCCTACATCATAATCTAGTCTGCAGGGAACTTGATCATCTCTCCCTCCCACAAGACATCACAATGGTCCACTACATTGATGTTGATATGCTAATTGGACCTCATTTGCAAGAAGTAGAAACTAGTCTTATTGGTAAGGCATTTGTGCATCAGACGGTGGGAGATAAATCCAACAAAAGTGCAGGGACTTTCCACTTCACTAAAATCTCTAGGGTTCCAGTGATTTGGGACATGTTAAGATATCCCTTCTAAAGTGAAGGATAAGCTGTTGCATCTTGGCCCTCCTACAACCATAAAAGAGGCAAAACATCTTGTTGTCCTTTTTGGATTTTGGAGACAACATAATCTGCATTTGTGCTACTCTGGCCCATTTACCGAGTGACCTGAAAAGCTAGTAGTTTTGAGTGGGGACTGGAACAAGAGGAGGCTCTGTGACAGTTCACGCTGCTGTACAAGCAGCTCTGCCACTTGGGCCATATGATCCAGCAGATCCAATGGTGCTGGAAGTGTCAGTGGCAAATAGACATGCCATCTGGAGCCTTTGGAAGGCCCCTTTAGGAAAACCACAACGTATACCCTTGGATTTTTTAGCAAATCCTTGCTGTCCACTGCAGGTAACTACTCTTCTTTTAAGAAACAGCTTTGGTCTGCTACTGGGCCTTAGTAGAGACCAAACCCTTAACCATAAGCCACCAAGTTCCCATGAGAACTGAGTTGCCTATCATGAACTGGGTGTTGTCTGATCAGCCAAGCCATAAAGTTAGGTGTGCATGACAGGAACCCATCATAAACTAGAAGTGGTGTATAAAAGATAATGATAAAGTGGGTCCTGAAAGCACAAGTCAGTTACATGAGGAAGTGCCCAAATGCCCATGGCCACCACTCCTGCTATATTACCTTCTCTTTCCCAGCCCATAGCTATGGCCTTTGGTGGAGTTCCTTACAATTAGTTGACTAAGGAAGGGAAAATTCAGACCCATTTATAGATAGTTCTGCATGATATACAGCTAACACCTGGAAATGGACAACTCCAGCATTACAGCCTCTTTCTGGAATATCCCTCAAGGACAGTGGTGAATGGAAATCCTCAGTGGGAAGAACTTCGTCAAGTGCTGGTTGGTTGTTCATTTGCTTGGATTGAAAAATGGCCAGAGATGCTTTTGTATATAGATTCATTGGTTCTTGCCAATGATTTGGCTGAATGGTCAGAGACATGGAAGGAACATGATTGGAAAATTGGTGACAAAGAAGTCTAGGGAAGAGGTATGTATATAGACCTGAGTGGGCAAAAAATATGAAGATATTTGTGTCCCACATGAACGCTCACCAGAGGGTAACTTCACCAGAGCAAGATTTTAATAATCTAGTAGATAAAATGACACATTCTGTGGATTCTAGTCAGCTGCTTTCCCCAACCACTCCTTTCATTGCCCAATGAGCTCATGAACAAAGTGCCCATGGTGTTAGGGATGGAGGTTATGCATGTGCTCAGAAGCACATACTTCCACTCATGAAGGCCGACCTGGCTACAGCTGAGTGCTTAATCTGCCAGCAATAAAGACCAAAACTCAGTCCCTAATCTGGCACTATTCCCTAAGGTGATCAGCCTGCTACCTGGTGGCAAAGTGATTACATTGGACCACTTCCATCACAGAAGGGGCAGCATTTTGTTCTAACTGGAATATAGTCTTTATATGGGTTTGTCTTCCTTCATGCAATGCTTCTGCCAAAACTACCATCTGTGGACTTACAAAATGCCATGTCCACCATTATTTTTCCATACAGCGTTGCTTCTGATCAAGTAACCCACTTCATAGCAAATGAAATGTAAAAATAGGCACATGATCTTAGAATTTGCTGGTCTTACCATATTCCCCATTATCCTGAAGCTGCTGGACTGATAGAACAGTAGAATGGCCTTTTGAAGACTCTATTATGGTGCCAACTATGTGTCAATCTTGAAGGGCTGGGGAAATATTCTCCAGGAGGCTGTGTATGCTCTAAATCAGTGTCCACTCCATGTTGCCATTTCTCCCATAGCCATTATTCACAGGTTCAAGAATCAAGGGGTGGAATGGGAGTGACACCACTTACTATTACCCCTAGTGATGCACTAGAAAAATTTTTGCTTCTTGTCCCTGCATCCTCATTTCTGCTGGTCTACAGGTCTTAGCTCCAAAAGGAGAAGTGCTTCCATCAGGAGATACAACAGTGATTCCATTGAACTGGAAGTTGAGACTACCGCCTGGTCACTTTGGGCTCCTCCTGCCTCTGAATCAACAAAGAAGGGAATTATTGTACTGGCTGGGATGATTGATCCTGACTATCAAGGGGAAATAGGACTGCAACTATACAAAGGAGGTAAAGGAGATTTTTGCCTTGAATACAAGAGATCCCCTAGGGCGTTTCTCAGTACTACCAGGCCCTGTGTTTAAGGTTAATAGAAAACTGCAACAACCCAATGCAGGCAGGATTAACAATGGCCCAGAAACTTCAGGAATGCAGATTTGGTCCACCTCACCAGGCAAAGAACCAAGGCCAACTGAGTTATTTGCCAGGGGTAAAAGGAATATGAAATCAGGAGTGGAAGAAGGTATGATAAATACATACTACCGCTATGTGACCAGTTAGAGAAATGAAGACTAACAGTTATGAATATGTCTTCCTTGTTTTCTTACAAGTATGTTTGTATATTTACATAAAGCACATATCTTTGTTTTCATCCCAATCTTTCCTGTTATCAAATGACATAAGTTGTGTTAGCTTTATGCAGTAGTATTTAAGTTATAGGATATCAAGTTTGAGTGTAATATTACCCAAAGACTTACACCCTATTGAGGGGAGAGCTAGTATATATCTGGTTATATATAGGGCAGTTGAGTATTGTTAGGCAAAGAATAGAACTGCTACTGTTTTAATTCAGAGATTAAGTATGGTTTAAGGAAGCTGCCAAGTTGACAAGTGGTAGACCATGATGGTTAAATTCATGTATCATCTTGGCCAGGTTTTGTGCCCTGTTGTTTGGTCAAGCGAGCACTGGCTTGCTTGTTACTGTGAGAACATTTAGTGGACTTATCAGTAAGTTGATTGCATCTCTGGCTGATTACATCTACAATCAACAGAGGAGATTGCCTTCAACAGTGAGAGAAGTCTTGTCCAATCAATTGATGGCTCTCAAAGGAGAAGTGATGACTTCAGTAGTCAGAAGAGAGAATTTCCATCTCTATTTCAGCCAGCCACCTTCTCCTGGGGAATTCATCAAAAACCTTCATCAGAGTTCCCAGCTTGCGGCCTGCCTGTGGAATATGGACTTGTACCCATGAGATAATTCTTATAAAAATCCCATAAAATTTACAGATATCTCCCGTCGGTTCTGCTTCCCTAGAGAACCCAGACCAACACACCCTCCAACATTATAAGACATCTGAGCTTAATTCCCATTTCAAAAATTCTCACTGATAAACAGTTTCTTCGAGTCCTTCAAAAAACTGAGAATTCTGAGATTTAATTTGTGAGAACAGAGGTTCATCACATAAACTAGAAATTCTGAGGCATTAATTAAAATGTTCAGCTCTCCCATGATAAACATTAACATCTATCTCAAGAAGTAATCAATTGTGCAAGGTGTTTTCAGCCCTCTACACTTAGGGAAAGAAGATTTTCAAAGATAGGTTTTTTTTGGGGGGAGGTGTTATTACTATTTACAAGCTTGGCATCAAATAGTAGCATTTGCCAACCATATCTAAAATATAATTGATTTAGACACAGAAAGGACGTTAGATGTCATTTTGACCAAAATCCCTATCCAAAATCATTATCCACCTTTATTGTAAAAAACATTTCCATTTAGTTTGAAAGCATTACATTTTTAGGAGTTAGCTACTGGCTTCTTACTGGACATTAGGCACTATGCTAAGGGTCATATAAGCATAATTACATTTACTTTAATTTTCATAAAAACAAAATGAGATAAATGATATTTATCTCTATTTTAAAGAAGAATAACTTGAATCTTAGAGAAAATAAGAAACATTCCCAGGGTCTTAAGACTAGTGAATAGAGAAGTCTAGTCTATCTGTCTCCATTTCCTACATTATGCTGTTCCTGGAACATAATCTCTGTATTTTAACATCTGGGACAGCATGATATTGATGAAAAGAACACTCCACTAAAAGTCTTCATACTTAGGTTCTAAGGCTGATTGTGAAACTGGCTGTGGACACTTGGTCAAACCACTCCCTTCTCTTAGTTTCACTGACTTATCTCTAATGTGAGGAGTTGGATCAGGTGATCTCTGAGACTCTAACTCTGGAATAGTCCTAAAATTTAGGGAATTAAACTGTACAAACTGACTCATACTAGGCTGTGAATGACCATTCCTCAACCCTAGAGAGGCATGAGCATTTTCAAAGAATGTTTTGAAGAGTAAAATATGTTACAATTGAGGCAGTTAAAGCTATATAATCCAGTGAAGATTTGAGGCAACATGAATTACGGTAGCACTTATTTCACCTATAGTGCCAGCCCTGGATTTCTTCCTCTTGGACCAGCATTTGTTTATTCTGTTTATTTTCCTACTAAAGATCTTACGATCCATAGCTCAAATCTAGGGTATATATAAGATCATTTACAATTGTAAGAATCCAAAATACCAAAGCTAAAAATAAGCCAGGTAAAGGAGGGGAAGGAAGAGAGAAGCTCTTACATTCAGTCCATATTAAAAGATATATTTGTATAAACTTATATACCTCCACCCATCACAATATTCCTAACTTCCTAGCACCTGTTTTTATCCCACTGTCTAAATGAGAAGTAGAAATCGTGAGTTTTCCATTTCTCCCTAATACACTATTGATGTAGTAGGACCTCCTGCAGTATTTTCGGCATCAACAGGAACAGACTGGAGGATTTGGATGGAGAAGCTGAAAAATTGTGAATAACCCTGTTTTCTGCATGTGCTTTTCATTGTGGTGCATACCTCATTCACTGTTCTTTCACAAACAGCCTGCTAGGGCAAATTTACCTGCTCAAATTGTCTTTTGATCAAACATCAATTTTAGCAGAATCATTTCTACAATAAATCAGAGGGAAATAATATATAGTCATTAATAGTTCAAGTTTGGGTATGAGACAACCTGGACTTGAAATTGCTCTGTCCTTCACCACTTGTGTGTGTCCTTGATTTATAAGCAAAAAGTTTAATTTATTGAATTCTCTCTTCTGTAAAATGATGGAGGCAGTTATGAATAATTAATGATAGTGTCACCTCATAGACTTATCATTAGGGTCAAGTAAGATATCACATTAAAACAGTTTCTATTTAAGAACAACAATAATAATTTGGTATTTTAAAGTTTGTTTTGTGACCTTCTGTAAAGGCTCCATCTCTTTTTGTTCCTTTGCAATAATTTCTTCAAAAATCATTAACAGTCCTAAAGCTTGATAACCTATGTAATCTGTCTTTCAATTAAACTTCAGAGAGGTTAAGCGACATTTTCCTGACACAACAGATTTAGTGGCAATTACTAGACTAAAATTTACTTTACCTTCTTCCCAGACCAAAACCCACCTCTCTTGTCCCTCTCTAACAATCAAAAAGTTCATGAAAAAGTATGGTTTTGTGTAGTAGATAGACATAGCAATTAAATTTGTAAGTCTTGGAAATAGGTAGACCTGAGTTCAAATACTAGACCACCCACTCTCTACTATGTGACTGTGTGGAAGTTATTTTCCACTCTGAGCCATGGTTCGTTTATCTTAAAATGATGAATGAAAGACCAATAAGGCAAGGTCTCTAATCTAAAGTCTTTTTACAAACTCTAGAGTGGGACAGACAGTTAATAGATGTTATGATGGGAAATCTGGTGGAGGAAGGCCTGGCTGCTGGACAGGTGGAATAGCATTATTTTGAGAGTAAAGGCATTGGATCTGGGCTGTTGGAGTTTGAATTCTGTCTCCATACCCCTTACTTCATTTGTAACCTTGGGCAGCTTACTCAACTATATTGTGCCTCAATGTCATCCTCTTTGATTTGGAGATCATAAAGTATCTATTTCATAGAATTGGTTTGAGAATTAAACAAGGCAAAGCTCTCAGAACTGTAGTTGGCACATAGCTTCAAATAATAGCTATTGTTAGTTGGGTTTTTATTCATTCCATATGCCATCTTATATATGCCACATATGGGTACCTCCTAGACTTTTCCTTCCTCCAAACCCTTACCCTCCACATCTGAACAGTCACTGGATTCTTCCAATTTTTAACTCCTAAATGTCATATTCACTGACTCCAATTCAAAACAGTAAGTCCTCTGAAGCAAAAACCACAGCTCTTTCATTCACCATCATGTACTCAGAGACCGTCAAGGCTAGAGAGAGCCATGAAACAGACAAACCTGGCCTCCTGGACATCAGAACTTCCAGTGTAATGGAGGAAACCTATATTTAATAAATAATTGCAGGTATATTTCACTTAAGTGAAAGTCATGATAAGTGCTATGAAGGAAAAGTTCAGAATGCAATGGTCATATATTAAAAAGGGCATGACTAAAATGTGAGAAACCTGAAACGTTGACTGGGCCAAAGTGATTTAATGGCAGAAACAAACCCAGGGTCTTCTGAATTTGAGAACTTTATCCCAGTCAACCTTTTCTTGTATAGACCAAATCCTGTTCTTGCCCATAAAGGATATGCTGGCAGGAGCATGCAGCACACCTGATAGAGCATATTCTCATCACTGCAGCAGCATCTCAATCCAATTGCTTTCCTCAAAGTTGAAGGGTCAGCTAATATGGCTCATGGTAGTATTTCCTGTTTTGTTTTGATCACTGAATCCAGTAGGTTTTACCTCCACATACCTCTTGAATTCATTAATTTCTCTCCCTTCTCATTGCCACTGTCCTAATCCAAGGGAGTAGTATTTTTCCACAGAATATTGCCACAGCTTCGTCCTCATAGCTACCATCCTCTCTAGGCAACCCTAAGCCCTTCACACTATGTTTTTAAAAATGAAAATTTGACTATACTCCTC
>PVKH010009062.1:0-19022 GCA_004027955.1 Chaetophractus vellerosus
AACTTGGATTTTTAATATACTATTTCTCTCTCTCTCCCTTTCTCTCCTTTTCTCCCTCCCTCTTGTCTTTCTCTCTTGCTAACTTTAGAAAACTATTTGGTGAAGGTTATTATTGATTAGAATAGATGGGTGAATTGCAATTTTAATGAGCAGGGGCAGTGACAAACTCCAATTGAAATTAATGACAGCAGAAAATAATAAAAATGTGTAGCTAAAGAGAATAACACTTTTTTAAAAGTTCCCATTTATTGAGTGCTTTGTGATTGGGCATAGTGGTAAATGCAAGGTCTCAGTAAATCCTTATAGCTTTATGAGGTAGATGCTATTATTACCCCATTTTACAAATAAAGGGCAGAGGCTGTGAGAGATTAAGAAACCTACCCAATTTTCCACAGCCAGTAAGTGGCAGAGCACAGACTGAAGTGGGACTTTCTGAATTTAGGTTTTGTACTCTTACTCACCAAGCCTGGATATGCGTCCAATCACTTGATTGTGTTCTTCCTATAAAATTAGCAAATTCATCCCCTTAGTTTCCTTTCATACTTTTTTTCTATTGACTGATTCCTTTCTCTTCTTAATATAAAAATAAACTGGAAAGAGTACACTGAAATGTTTACCATATAAATTAAGTTCACCGATTAATTTCATATTTGGGAAGCATGCACATATTTCATTGATATAATCCTTATGGTCCTCATACATGCATTTTGTAGAAGATAAAAAATACTCCAATATATCTAAAAATGTGGAAAATATGGAAATCACAATTTCTGAAAATAATAACTAAAAATAGAAGTTAATGATAAATATAAAATATGTAAATAATTGAATAAAATTCATCAATGTGGCCACCCCTCATGCTTTAAAAGGAAAAAGAAATGTCTGTTCCTGGCTCTAAGTGAAGGGGAAAAAAATAAAAAGACAAAACAGCAGTGTTCACAGTTGGGTGTGCACACATGTGTTGCAATTTCCCAACAGAGAATCATCCGTCTAAGTCATTTCATGTGTCTAACTTCTCCTTAAGATGGAGGGTTTTGTTTCAAAGAATAATCACCTCTGAAAATGGAAATGTAAGCAGAAGAAATGTTTGTCATATTTTTGATCCCTCTTGGCTGCAGTCATAAATTGGAATGTTGTAGTTCACAGTTAAATCTTGTGAGTTGACTTTTAAAAAATGATTAACAAATTAGTATAGACTTGGCTTTCCTGGCAATGAAATTCCAGCCATATTGTTTCCTTGACATCTGGTATCCACATCTGGGATGTCAAAAAGGCATTTTAAAATCTACTGTAGGATTCTGGGAAGATGGCATCAAATTAGGCAGGCCAGGCTCAGCTCTCAGAAAAACAATGGAGAAAAAGCCAAAAGTTGCTGAGGGACCTGCTTTGTGGGTCAGAAGAACAGGACAGGGTTTCACAAATCCCAGGAGGTGAGGGGCAGAAAATGGAAGAACCCAAAACAATAAACTGTGAATTACTAAACCTCCTGGCCTCTAGGAAGGGCTCCCCTCCATCACCATCAAGATATTAAGCTAGGGTAAAACCCCTAGCTCATTGCAGCTCACTAAGAGGGGAGCAGATGTCTTCCTCCATGTCAGCTGTTACAAAAAAAAAAAAAAAGGGGGGGGGAGGGGGACTCAGAGGGCTTTTCTTCAGTGAATATGACTAGAAGAGCCTGCTTTGAATTTCAGCTCTAGCCAGATCAAAACAAAGGAAAACTGAGAGAGATAGACCTCCGTGGAAAGGTGCACCAATGAGCACCATCTGCTGACCAGTCTGGAAATTGCATGGACAAAAACTGCACTGTTCTCTAACTTCTGGGAGAAAACCTGTGCCCCAGTGTGTGTCCCTGGCATGATTTTGATAACTTAAGCTGGGAAATTTTAAAGAATTAGGATAAGTTGAGCCAAATATGACAGAAGAGCTATGAAAAAATAATAATAGGCAAGAGAGAAAAAAATGACCATCAGAGTAAATTCACCAACATATTCAATGCCAAGACTTCAGCAAAAAATTACAAGCCATACTAGGAAACAGGAAGAGATGGCCCATCCAAAGGAACAAATCAGATACCCTGAAGAGATACAGGATTTAAGTCAATTAATCAATGATAGTCACAAAACTCTCCTAAATCAATTTAAAGAAGTGAAAGAAAATATGACTAAAGAGGTAAAGGATATTTGGAAGACACTGGGTGAACATAAAGAACAATTTGAAAGCCTGCAAAGAAAAGTAACACACATTATGGGAATAAAAGAACTAAAGATGAGATAAAAAATACATTAGAAGCACAAAAGAGCAGATTTGAATTGCTCAAAACCAGAATTAGTGATTTTGAAGACAGAACATCCGAACTGGAAGAGACAGGAAAACAGAAAGAGAAAAGAATGGAAAAAATAGAACAGGTTCTCAAGGAATTGAATGACAATGCAAAATGCAAAACGTACACATTATTGGTATCCCAGAAGGAGAAGAAAATGAAAAAGGAGCAAAAAAAAAAAATTTGAGGAAATAATGACTGAAAACTTCCCAACTCTTATGAAAGGAAAATACCTCCCAAAGAATAACTCAGAATAGACCTATCCTGAGACATCTTTTATTAGAATGACAAATATCAGAGATAAAGAGAATATTCTGAAAGCAACAAGAGAAAACAAAGCATCACATAAAAGGAAGCTCTCATCAGAAACCATGGAGGAGAGAAGAAAGTTGTATGATGTATTTCAGGTACTGAAAGAGAAAAACTGCCAGCCAAGAATTCTGTATCTGCAAAGCTGTCCTTCAGAAATGAAGGGGAGTTCAAACTCTTCACAGACAAACAAAAACGGATTGAATATGTTACCAAAAGACCAGAATTACAAGAGATACTAAAGGGAGTGCTGCAGCATGAAAAGAAAAAATAAGGGTGAGAAACCTGAAAAAGTGTAGAATTGAAGATTATTAGAAAGGATAAATTAAAGGGTAAAAAGATAGACAATAGTACGATATGGCAACAGAAAGCCAAAGGTTAAAATGGATGATGTAAGTAATGCCTTTATAGTAATAATATTGAATGTTAATGGCTTGAACTCCCCAATCAAAAGATGTAGACTGATAGAATGGATAAAAATATATAAGCCATCTTTATGTTGTTTACAAGAGACTCACCTCAGACATAAGGACACAATGAGGTTAAAAGTGAAAGGTTAGAAAAAGATAGTCCATGAAAATATTAACCAAAAAAGAGCAGGAGTAGCAATACTAATATCTCACAAAATAGATTTTAAATACAAAACTGTAATAAGGCATGAAGAAAGTCATTGTATATTAATAAAAGGGGCAATTCAGCAAGAAGAAATAACTATATGAAATACTTATGCACCTAACATCAGTGCCCCCAGATACATGAGGCATACACTGGCAAAGCTGAAGGGAGAAATAGATATCTCTATAATAATAGTTGGAGACTTCAATACACCACTTTCAGTATTGGATAGAACATCTGCACAGAGGATAAGTAAAGAAACAGAGAGCTTGAATAATCTGATAAATGAACAGGACCTAATGGGCATCTATGGAGCATTGCACCCCAAAACTGTAGGATATACATTCTTTTCAAGTGCCTATGGATAGACAAGATAGACCATATGTTGGTTCACAAGACAAATCTCAATAAATTTAAAAAGATTGAAATTATACATAACACTTTCTCTGGTCATAATGGAAATGAAGCTGGAAATCAATAATGGATGGAAAAAGGGAAAATTCATAAGTATATGGAGATTGAACAGCACACTCTTAAATAAATAAATAATCAGTAGGTCAAAGAAGAAATTGCAAGAGAATCCAGCAAATATCTTGAAATGAATGAAAATGAGATCACAACATATCAAAACCTATGGGATACTGCAAAGGCAGTGCTGAGAGGGAAATTTATAGCCCTCAATGCTTACAGAAGAAAGCTAAAATTGAAGACTTAAATGCACACCTGGAGGAACCAGAAAAAGAACAGCAAACTAATCCCAAACTAAGCTGAAGGAAAGAAATAGTAAAGATCAGAACAGAAATAAATGAGATTGAGAACAAAAAAACAATAGAGAGAATCAACAAAACCAAAAGCTGGTTCTTTGAGAAGATTAATGAAATTGACAAACCTTTAGCTAGACTGACAAAGGAAAAAAGAAGATGCTAATAAATAAAATCAAATGAGAGGGGAGACATTATCACTGAACACACAGAAATAAGAGATCATAAGATGATGTTACGAACAAAAAAGGTTTTTCCAAAAGTAGAAAGTGTAGATGAGCTGGACAAATTCCTAGAAACACACAAACCACCTACACTGACCATAGAAGAAATAGAAGACCTCAACAAACCAAGCACAAGTGAAGAGATTGAAACAGTCATCAAAAACCTCCCAAACATGAAAAGCCCAGGATCAGATGACTTCCCAGGTAAATTCTACCAATCATTCAAAGATGACATAACACTGATCTTGCCCAAAAGCAGATAGTTACTACAAAAAAGAAAGAAAATTATAGACCAATATCTTTATGAATATAGATGCAAAATATGCATGAAAATACTTGCAAACCAATTCCAAAAGCCCATTAAAAGAATTATACACCACAATTAAGTGGGTTTTATCCCATGCATGCAAGGATGGTTCAACACAAGAAAAACAATTAGTGTAACAAACCACATTGGTAACTTGAAGAAGAAAAATTATACCATTCAATATATTGATGCAGAAAAGGCATTTGACAAAACACAGCACCCTTTCTTGACAAAACCCCTTCAAAATTTAGGATTAGAAGGAAGCTTTCTCATTATGATAAAGTTCATTTAAGAAAAACCTACAGGTAGCATTGTATTTAATGGTGAATTACTGAAAGCTCTCCCACTGAGATCAGGAACAAGACAAGGATGCCCACTGTTATCATTATTATTCAATATTGTGCTAGAAGTTCTAGCTAGAGCAATTAGGCTAGACAAAAAAATAAAAAGCACCCAAATAAGAAAGAAGTAAAACTTTCATTATTTGCTGATGGCATGATCCTTTATCTATAAAATCCTGAAAAATCCACAACAAAGCTACTAGAATTAATAGAAGAGTTCAGAAAAGTGGTGGGATACAAGATTAATATGCAAAAATCAATAGCATTTCTATACACTACTGATATGTAATCTGAGGAGGAAACCAGAAAAAAAATTCATTTATAATAGCAACTAGAACAGTCAAATATTTGGGAATAAGTTTAACCAAGGACTTAAAGGACCTGTATTCAGAAAACTATATAACTTTGCTAAAGAAATCGGAGAAGACAAATAAATGGAAGGACATTACGTGTTCATGGATTGCAAGACTAAATATCGTTAAGATGTCAAATTCTACCTAATCTGATTCAACACAATCCCAATAAAAATCCCAACAGCCTTTTTTGCAGTAATTGAAAAGCCAATAATAAAATTTATTTGGAAGGGTTAAGGACCCCAAATAGCCAAAATGTCTTAAAAAAGAACAAAGTTGGAGGATTCCCACTTCCTGACTTTAAAGCATATTACTTAGCTACAGTGGTAAAAACAAAACAAAATAAAACAAAACAAAACGCAGTATGGTACTGGCATAAGGACAGAGGGGCAGAACCAAATCAAGAACTCAGAAATTGACCCTCACATCTACAAGCAAGTGATTTTGACAAAGTTGTTAAGGCTACCCACCTGGGCCAGAACATTCTATTCAACAAATGGTGCTGGGAGTACTGGATAGCCATATCCAAAAGAAAGAAAGAAGACCCCTATATCACCCCTTATACAGAAATTAACTCAAAATGCATCAAGGACTTAAATATAAAAACAACTCATAAAACTGTTAGAAGAAAATGTAGGAAAACATCTTCAAGATCTTGTGGTAGGTGGTAGTTTCTTAAACCTTACACCCAAAGCACAAGGACTGAAAAAATAGATAAATGGGACCTCCTCAAAAGTAAACACTTTTGTGCCTCAAAAGACTTTGTCAAAAGGGTGAAAAGGCAGCCCACTCAATGGGAGAAAATATTTGACAATCATGTATTTGATAAGGGTTTAATATCCATGATATATAAGGAGATCATACTACTCAACAATAAAAAGACAAACTATCCAATTAAAAAATGGGCAAAAGACAACTGTCCAAAGAAGAAATGCAAATGACAAAGAAACACATGAAAACATGTTCAAGAGCACTAACGATTAGAGAAGTACAAATCAAAACTACAATGAGATATCATTTCACACCTATTAGACTGGCTGCTATAAAAAGTCAGAAAATTTTAAATGTTGGAGAGGATGTGGAGAGATAGGAATGCTTATTCACTGTTGGTGAGAATAAAGAATGGTGCAGCCACTGTCAAGACTGGCAATTTCTAAGAAAGTAAGATATTGACTTACCATGGGACCTGGCAATGCCATTGCTAGGTTTATACCCAGAAGAATTGAGAGCAGTGACATGAATAGACATCTACACACCGATGTTTATAGCAATGTTATTCATGATAGCCAAAAGTTGGAAAAACCCAGGTGTCCATCAAGTGATGAATGGATAAACAAATTGTGTAGTATACACACAATGGAATATTATGAAGCAATAAGAAGAAATGAAGTTGTGAAACATATGACAACATGGATGAACCGGGAGGACACTATGTTGAGTTAAGCAAGCCAGACACTAAAGGACAGATACTGTATGAATGTGCTATTATGAAATAAATACATTATGTGAAATATAAATATGTGAAATATGAATATGGATAAAATTGCATATATAAGACTGTTTTTCCTTGACGGTAAACAAATGTAGGTTATTACTACAAAATGTTAAACTCAGACAAAAAAAATTAAACTAAGTGAAGGAGACCAGACACAGAGTACTATATATTGTGTGATTCCATTTGTATAAAATGTAAATGTAAATCAATTTCTAAAGATGAAATTAGAATAGTGGTTAAGTAGGGCTGGGGAAGGAATGCTAAGGGGTGTGGAGTCTTTTTTGGAGTAATGAAATTGTTCTAAGATTTTTGAGATGATGAATATACAACATTGTGATTATACTAAAATCCATTAATTATACACTTTGGATAGATTATATGATATGTGAATATATCTCAATAAAACTGCTTAATAAATAAATAATTGTTCAAGAATATCCAGAAATAGCAACTGTGTACAGCAGAGGAAACACTGAGATATTGAGATGTGAGGAATTTTTTTGTTTGTTGTCTGTTTTTGTTTATTATTATTATAATTGAAATAATGAAAATGCTCTATTGATGATTGAAGTGATGAATGCACAACTATGTGTTTATACCATATACAATTGATTGTACATTTTGGATGAATTACATGCTTTATTAATATGTATCAAAATTGATTTGTTAAAAAAAAATCCTCTGTAGATTTAGGAACAAAAGACTTAACAGCTTGACACCTGAGTTCCTTACAGCATTAACCTGAATTCCAAAACTCATCTCTGGCCATGTCCAAAATGCTCACCAAGATTTTAATAAATTTTCGATGTTGAATTGGGGCGATGAGTGTAGTGGGTCTTGAATTCCTGTGATGTATTTTTTGTGTGTGTGCAGTTTCTGTCCGGTTCTATTGTCAACACTGACGCAAAATTCAGGCCCCTTCTGATTTCCCTGTATGTTATACCTACAAGAATGAGAGGGATGGGTTAGGAGCGATAGAAGAGGGACTTGCATTGCACTAACAGAGACAGTGTCCAATTTGTAGATCCTATCACTGCTTCCTGTATCCCTCCACTTCTCTTCTTTCCTTCTGGGAATGAGAAATGAAGAATCTCTCCTTAGCTCCCGAAAAACAATGAGACAATGCTCCTTTGTTGCCTCTGGAGTGCTACCCCACTCCCATCCTCAGGCACACTTTTTTCAATTAAGATACCCCAAGACCAGGGCATCTTCCCAGACCATTTTCTCTTTCAAAGTTATCTTACTTGGAATACTATTAGAAATTTTGAAAAACTCATTTAAACTTTATCATACACTGACTTAAGAAAACAGTTTTAATTCACTAACATCTCTTGGGCAGAAGACAAACTGATACATCAGCCCAAAGCATATGGTTAGCACAATAGCTTATAAACATAGGTAAACAGAAACCAAGCCCACTAAGTTTCTGAGGTGCTTTGATATCAGATGGTTGTTGGAGCTTAGCTGCTTTTTAATGTGTCTTTGTTTCCTTTTGTGATTTGGAAGCCTACCATGATTGTGTTAGTACCAGAGCATATGGGAGGATGTAAGGAGGAGTATATTTCCAATTCATAGGTTTTTCAGATTCACATTGGGGACAATATGTAAAGCTATAGTTATTACCTTCCTTCTTCATGTCAACTCCTCCCTCTTTCTCAGCTTATCAGATGTGTTTGTACCACAGCCAAATTTTCCTTCTCTGCTGGTCAATTAGCTATGTTTGCAGTAGGATATTTTCTTTTGTTTCTTTTACTTAACTTAAATATGGTTTCCTTTTTTTTCCCTTTTCTTTTAATTTACCTCGAGCTGGGCTAAGCACCATCTCACCTCAGTAGGCCATAGCTTGGTATGGGGCTTGGTGCTAGACTTTACAAAGATCAATTGTAAATTGATTTTTGTCTTAATTGAGTTTTTGACCATTGGAAAGCACCCAATTTAAAATGCTGAATTCAGGAATCAGTGACATTTATTCTGTATTATGAGAAAAGGTATCTGAATTTATATGGAGTTTTTTTTTGAGAAGAGAAATATATTTATTTGTGTTCTTCAAAATGTCTGTCCTCAGCAGTGTATGCATCTCACTAGGTGCTTCCAAATGCCTTGCTTGTAATTGTCTGACATGTGTATAATGTCCTTCTTACATTTTAGTTGATTTGACCCTCAGTGCTGGGTTAGATGTACCAATGCCATGTTTTTCCTGCTTGCTGTCCTCTTTCATCTTGCTTGCAAATCCCAGAGGCAAAGAGATGAATAATTTATTTTGATCTCATAGAAAAAGGAGGCCCTGATACTTCATCTGATATAGACAAGACTTATATTGAGCCAGAGAGTAGTTCCTGAGGTGTTTCTGGCACTTTTAATTTCAGAAAGTACCTGCATTTGTAGTAGACTTTGAGAGATTGGGTAGATGTACTTTGTTATCTGTGGAACATCCTTTACCTTTATTTCTAGGTTTTGTGTGTATGTGTGTGTGTATTGATGTATATTTATTAGGCTAAACCATAAGAAATTGGTGATATTTGATCATTTTGACAATGGTGGAAATGCCATATTGTTCAACCTTACATTATTCAAGAGTAAAGTCCCACTGTGGGAAGAGAAGCTGTGATCAGAATGCAAACACCAAGGAGCCAGGTCCCAGGATTCCAACTAACACCAATGTCTAAGACAGGCAGTACATCTAGGGCAGTGAGACACTAGACATTGGAGAAGAGCAGGAGACCAAGCACCCTGCTTTCTGTTCCTTGGTTCTGGATTTTGTCTATTAGAAAGGTCAAAGCTTTGGAAATGAAGCCCACAGCATGGTCTTTTATTCAGCACATATTTATGTGAAGTTAATATGAGTCCAGTCTCACATGAGGTGATAGTTATATACAGACTTGAATGTTATAAAATTGTTCTCTGCTTTTATGGACAGTACATGCTAGTAGTGGTATGATTTGTGGGACAAAGAATGAACAGGTAAATATATATTTACAATCTGAAAAAAATGTTAATGTTAACAGGATCTGGGATTGAGAGTAATTAAGAAAAGAGATTAATTAATTTGGCTTTTATTCTCATACCTCATAATATCTTAACCAATTAATTTCATATTTTCAAATATTTTGCTGATTGAGTTTTATTTTTAAAATATTTTAGGGGTTCATTTTTCTTCATTTACTTAGAATGCTGTGACTTAGGTTATAACACCTTGTTGTACTGACATCTTTTTCCAAGTTTTTACTTAAGTTTAATCTAGTTTTGTTGATTATATTGAAGTTTTTGTCTCAGGATTTACTTCTTAGTTTAGTTTTACTACTTCAAATATGTTTTCATTTCTCTTAGTCTATTTCATCTTTTTGGTATTTGGTATATTATCTTTTATTTATGTATGTGATTTTCCTTATTAAATGACTGGTAAAATAAATGACCATAAAGGAAATAACTATTGTGTTATTTCATACTAAACAACCAGACTAAATATTTACTCTCTGGATCTCCCTGAAGCAGGCCTGCATGCATCCTTTAATCAACCACCTCAATTTCCATCCACTTCCTTTTGTGTTGAATCCTCATCTCTGATATCTTCATGGGAATAAAAAGTAGGAGATTCATAGATCAAAACTCCTTCACAGCATAATAAGTTTGCCTATACTCAAGCGTGAATGAAATGATGAAACACTCTATGAGGAGTAGCATAAAGAATGACAAAATCTAAAATCTATGTTCTTTATCAACTATCATCCCTGTACATTAGATAAAAACTCATATTACTTTTGTGGTATGTGATTAGTATAATAAAGTAATAATAACAATAGTAATAGACATGATTTATTAAGTGCTTAGAGTTCAGATAAAAAACATTTATGTTAGACTCTGGTTTGACAGACATTAGTATCACAACTTATTGTCCCAGGCTCCCTAAATGATAGATCTTTTTAAAACAAAATTATTTTTAAATTAATGAAAAAATGAAATTCAATGGAGAAAAGCATGGGGTTTGAGGCTAGATAGACATAGATTTGAATCTTGACTCTGCCAACTGCTAGCTGTGTGACCTTGAACAATCTCTTTTAGTCTCAGTTTCTCTATTTTTAAAATTGAAAATTTTAAAACAAAAATTTGCAGGGATATTGTGAGGATTAAATGAATGACACTTATATAGCCCAAGGTAAATGGTAGGTACTTATTATTGGAGGCTTCTCCTTAGGTCTGCTACCATGCCATTGATCAACTCCCTCCTTTCACACCTGCTTAGAAAGAACTTTTCTCTTGTCATTGTCCTACCCATGGAAATATCCAAGGTCCTCAAGAGAATAATTGCAGAGGCCTTGTCCCTTTGCTTTCTTTGGAGGCCACAGAAACCAAGACAAAAGTTGATGACAAAGGAGTACCAGGTTCTGTTCTCAAGTCAGGTTTAGAGACCTGGGTTTATTAATCCTCCCTCAACCTGCCCACTGAAGGATTCTATGCATCCATTTCTTTTGCATTTCTAGGTAGGTGACAGCTCTGCCAGGAAAATTTCCTGGAGGGATGCATGAAATAGTTTGTATTACACTCTGTTTTACTTCTTTTCCTAAATCTTGTAGCTATGAATAATTCCTAAATTTTAGACAGTACACATGAGTTTGTGCTGGGCTCCACCTTACTCCTTCTAACCTCATTCTCACCCTCTCTCTGTTTGTTGTTTTCTCTATCCAGCTTTCTTTTTCTCTCTATCCATATACAAAGAGAGATAGATATATGTTTCTACCAAGGTAGATGTTTGTTTTTCAAGTAAAAGTGATACAAGGTTAGACATGTGTCTACTCCAAAAGTTATTTGTCTATCTTGTTGTACCTCCCTTTAGGGTGAGCCCTCATTTCATGGTTAAAAATAGCCTAATTACAGAACATTTTTTTCCAGCCTGTTAAAAGGTAAGAGAGGAAGAACAAGATAATCAGCTTGCTTTTAAGAGTGTGACCTGGAAGCTATGTAAATTACTTCTGCTCACATCTCACTGGCAATGACTTACTCACACAACTATACCTAACCACAAGGGAGGCTGAGCAATATAGTCTTTCACTATACACTATGCCCAAAAATGTTTCAGGAGATTTTCTAACTAAAAGGAAGAATGGAGGGTGGATAGTGGTAGTGGGTGGGGGTAATTAGTACTCTTTCCATACTGTGTAAGAGAAGGAGGATAGTCCCTATAAGAGAAGTCATTCCGGTTGATTTAAAAAAGAAAGCAGCTGACAATTTTCCAAAAAGACTCTTTGAAGTAGTCTTAATGGAAAAGGCTTACTGTAAGTAATAAGCATTATTTTTTGCTGTTGAAAACAATAACAATAAGAATACACCAACATTATTCTTTTTGCCAAGGCTCTATATGGCCAGCCACTATGCTAAATACTTAACCTGAATTATTCCATTTATTTCTCACAACCCTAGATGGTAGAGATATTTTTACCTTCATTTTGCAGGCTGAGAAAATTGAGGTTTTGAGGGATTAAGTGATTATCCCAAGCCCACATAGCTAGTAAGTAGCAGAGACAATTTGACTTCCAGGGTGGCTGAGCTCACAATTTTAACCTTCATGTTACAGCCTCCCAACATGTTTTACTCAAATGATTTACTTCCTCTCATTACAGGATTGTGCAAAAGTTCTCATCATCCTCAGTCTCTTGTTCTGGAGACATACCATAAATGGACTCAAAGACTCAAACAGGGATCAACCTCAACAGAAGGAAAACATCTAGTTATGCTGTTTACTTTCGTTTTCCCTTCCAGATCCACTCTCTGCCCTTCTTTGCCTTACTTTGTGCCCAAGAGAGGGAGACTTTATAGACTATATCACACATGCTCCTTGTCTTCTGACTTCCCAACTGGGTTCAGGCAGAGGGAAACTAGAGCAGGAAATTTGAGTGGGGTTGGGATATTTATTTTCTCTGCTCACTGTATACAGATTTGGCAGTTGTTGAGTTCCTCTGACTCCTTTTCCCGTGGCCATCTACTTCTTGTTAGGTTGTGTCAGCTGCTTTCTTTTTTAAAAGCTACGATAGCTTTTCCACTTAATTTTAAACCTAGGGATGAAAAAATGACTTCCCATTGTGCCAGTCCCTAGGTGCTTCACAAAGACTTGTTGGTTTACTTAACCTGGTCCACATTTCTATAGATGAAATTTCATTAAAATCTCTTCAACTAAACTTTAAGCACATCATCCATTTCCCACTGGATTCCTGAATGAAATACTCATTTATTCCCATGAACTTAAAAGTAACCATTTTTGTATGTCCAAGAGACTTAAATCTTTGAGCTGTCCATGTACCAGTTGGGCCCTGAATCTCAACAGAGCTGCACACTTACTCTCCAGTTCACTGGACTCACCCAGAACAACTAACAAGGAGATGATGATGGATAACGACCATCTTAAGGAACAGAGAGATTATGCAATTGCAAGCAAGATAATCCCATCTATCTGCCCCATGGGATCTCAACTAGAGGTGGAGTGGGCATCACCATCCCAGGACTGGGGAATGAACGATGGACTAGAGTGGACTTACTGTTATTCAAATATAGACTTACTATGATTCTAGCAATGGAAGACTTTTATCATTGATGTGGAGGCAGTGACCACTGGAGGTTCTGAAGGGAGTGAGAGGGAAAAATAGGTGTAATTTGTGGGTGTTTTGGGGACTTGGGAATTGTCCTGAATGACATTGCAATGACAGGTACAGGTCATTATATATTTTGTCATAACTTACAAAAATGTGCGGGAAAGCTATAATCCATGCTTAGTGACAATGCTCCAAAATGTGTTCATCAATTGTAACAAATGTACCACACTAATGAAAGATGTTGTTAATGTGGGAAAATGTGGGAGAGGTAGGGACCAGGGCATATGGGAATCCCCTATATATATATATATTTTTAAAGATTTATTTATTTTATTACATATCTCCCCTTCCCCCCCGTTGCGGCGATGCACCGAGACTTGGTCACTGCGCAGGCGCGGCTTTCCCCGCTTGTGGGCTTGTGGGCGGCTTCTGCTTCTATTCACGGCCGGCTCTTGCTTCAGTTCGCGGGTGGCTGGCCGCGCTCCATTAGCGGGTGACCTGCCCTGCCCGTGGCGGCTTTTGCCCTGTCCGTGGCAGCTTTTTGCCCTGCCCACGGCGGCTCTGGCCCGCCCACGGCGGCTTGCCATTCTCAAGGCGGTCTGCCCCGTAGGAGAGGTCCCCGGGAACCGAACCCAGGGCCTCCCATGTGGTTTCCCAGCGCGCTCTTTATCCACTGAGCTATCTAGCCGGGCCCCCCTATATTTTTTATGTAACAACATTTATGTAATCTAAATATCTTTTTTAAAAATAAAAATGTATATATTTTTAAAATTACCATTTTTAGACAACTTATAACTCTTTAAAATTAGGACCTCGTGGAAATGGGGTGCCTGCCTTATTTCATGACCATAAACTTCAGTAACCTGCAGAGAAGTCTTTCTAGGAGTCAACTGAGGATGACATCATTGATCCTTTGATCATGTTACTAGGATAGTAAGATGAAAGATAAAGTAAGTTTTATTGAATGTGTTGAGGGCTGCAGTGATGGATTTTTAGTAACCTATCCATATACAAACATCCTAGGATCTCTGCTGGGATGAGAGCCCATTCAAATTGGCACTCTCTCCTATAAATGGAATCTGTTAATTGCCATTTTGATCAACTAATTATGTTTCTCCATTACTCTCATGATGTGAATCTTTCTCAAAAATGTTTCTTGCTGAGTGATTAAATATCCATATTATCTTAGAAAAAAAACAGTTAACTCAATATTTTTCAGCAATATTGTTAGCTAACTGCTCTCAGTCTTTTGACTATTCAGAGCAGAGAGCTAGATGAATCTTCTATTATAAAGAACATTTTAGCCATTCTACCATGTAGCAGAGAACTTTTACAGCCTGGAATGTCCTCAAATTTTGTGCAAATTTTCTTTTTAATAACTGTTTCAGTTTACTAGGCTACTGAAAGCAGATGCCATAAAATGGGTTGGCTTTTAGCAGTAGGAATTTCTTAGCTTACAATCTTACAGTTTCAAAGCTGAGAAAAATGTCCAAATCAAGGCATCATCAGGTAATTCTTTCTTCTTGAAGCAGGCTTCCAGTGATCCTGGGCTCCTCTGTCATATGGTAAGGTGCATGGTGATGTCTGCCAGTCTCTCCCTTCTCTTCCAGGTTTAGTTGCTTTCAGCTTCTTGCTCTCTCTCTCTCTCTCTCTCTTCACCCCTTTTATAAATGACTTCAGTAAAAGGATTAAGATTTACCTTAGGCCATACCTTAAATGAAGTAACCTAATCTAAAGGCCCTACTTAAAATAGGTTTATACCACAAGGATGGATTATCTTTGAAAATATGATTTTCTGGGTTACATACAGTTTCACATTACCACAATAAGCCACAAAATTGAGTGTTTCAACCCAATATTTTACACGAAGAATAATCATGTGTTATGCTCAACTACTCCACTCCCAGTTTTATTACATTCACTTGTACTTTATGGTGAAATTATCCTAAAACCATGTAAGACTCTTATTAACTTTCATCTTTTGTTGACTCTATAAAAGAAATGATTGTGGACCAAATTTTGCATGCTGGACATTGGTTGTAAGTTATAAATGCTCTCCAGGAGAATAACAACAATTACCATTTATTGAATTCTTACTATATGTCATGTGATATTCTAGATTCTTCATATATCATCTTGTGTGATCCTTACAATAACCCTGTAAGCATTACTTTACTCATTTTACAAATGAAATTGAGGCTTATAGTTTTTAAAGTACTTATCCCAGTTAACATGTACATGGAAGAGTTAGAATTTAATTTTGGCTCTTATCAATTGAAAAGTTGATGAGCTTGCAATTGATAAACACATCCTGGGCCTTTGCTATTAAGCATGGATCATAGTTCACATTGTAGACCACATTCTTTCCCAAACAGTTCTGCATGTTATATGATGACATAAAATGGCCTATATCTGTCATTGCAATGTCACTCAGGACAATTCCCAAGTCCTGTATTACAACTGCTTTTCCCTCTCCCTGTCCCCAGAGCCTCCAGTGGCCGCTGGATCCACATCAATATTATAATTTCTTCCATTGCTAGAATCACATTATGTCTATAGTAGAGTACAAGTAAGTCTGCTCTAGTCCATAGCTCTTCCCCACATCCTGAGGAGTCTGGGATGGTGATGTCCACTCCACCTCCAACTGAGAGGGGGCTTACATCCCATGAGGAAGATGGATGGGATTACCCTGCCTGCAGCTGCAGACTCTCTCCAATCTCTAGGATGGCCGTTGTCCATAATCACCTCCCCACCAGTTGTCCTGAGTGAGTCCAATGAGCTGTAGAGTAGGAGTTGCTGCTCCACTGAGGTTCCTGGTCCAGCTGGCACATGGTATTTATCAATTGCAATTAATGTGCCACACTAATGAAGGATGTTTATGTGGGAGGTGTGGGCGGTGGGGCGTATGGGAATCCCTATATTTTTGGTGTAATATTTATGTAATCTAAGTATCTTTAAAAAATAAAAAATAAATAAATTAAAAAAAATCAATTTCATAAAAAAACTAATAACAGGAAAAAATGTAAAATACTATTACCTGGTATTAGAAATAGTGTGGTTCATGGAAAAATACACCTAATATAAGTTATGGACTATTGTTAGTAGTATTTGAATGTTCTTTTATCAATTATAAAAAATGTTCCACAACAATGCAAGATATGATTGGTGGGGGATGTATGGGAATCCTATATGTGATGCATGATTGCTTTGTAAACTTACAACTTCTCTGATAAAGAAGATGCATTAAAAAAGGTTGATGAGCTTAAAAAATGCATTCTAAAACATCAATTTATGCATGAAGAATTTTGTGACACAGCAAGCAATAATCTAAAAAATTTTATTAAATAGAACAGTCCTCTGGCTTTTTCCATCCCAATCCCCAACTAGTTATTTTTTCTTTTTAACAGAGTGACTTGACATCATTTTATGTGATTTGTTATTAATTTGATAGGAACTGGAGAGATGTCCTTCTTCCATAGAAAAGTGAGTGATACATCCCCAAGATAATTTATTTTGATAATATGGTTTTATTACCACGAATCAGGATTAGTCTCAATGGGAAACTGCTCTCGGCTCAGCACTAACTGTATAAAAATAAAATCGCTCTCTTTGGAAGGCATTTTCAGATACCCAACATCTGTATTACATAACTGAGCAGAGCAAGTCAACTTGTTTAGTTGATTTTTCAGTTAATTCTTCCTGCCAGGGACACAGGAAAAACATGCTCTTTAGAATGAGCTTATCCATGGGAGCCTTTACTGAGTTTTTAAAGACACTGATGGGATATTACTATACCTGCTTTGTACATTTTCCAGGAATAAGTGTTTGGTATAGAACTCTGGGGACTCAATGGAGTTTGTTAGTGCCCTGGAGGAGATCCAAAGCTGATAACTGAAGTAAAATCTGACTTCGTCAATAGGACTCAGCTGGCTCATCTCCAGGCAGAGTTGCTATAACCTCCCATTCTGGTAAGCATGGCAGCCAGAACAATAAACGCTCATTGAACACAGTGTGCTAGGGATGAGCTCCTCGTATGCCAACCCTGCCATTGCTTTCCTGATTACGCAGACGACTCCTTTATCAGCCACTAATATAGAATCCTAGCCTCCTGGTCCTTCTGAGAGAGTGAGACCCCCAGTGGTTTACTTTTCTGTTCCTGTCAAGTGCATTTACGAGAAACCATTTCTACGGTATTCATCCCTTTCACTTCTCTAGGTATCTAGAATTCTATCTTCATATCACATTAGTTTTATCTTTTGCAGGTGTATCTCCACACAGCTACGTTTTGTATTATGTCTTTGCTTGCTTTTAAAGCTGCAGGCATTATAAAAAGGAGGAGGGGATTGGAATTTAATGCTGCATTTATTCCAAGAATGCTGAAGATATTAATGTAGCAAATACCTATTGACTATCTGTGGCACACCAGACAAAGTGCTGGCTGCTTGAGGAAGCCATAGTCCTTGTAATCATGCATTGGGACACAGAAGAGGGAAGAGCTGATTTTGTCTGTGTTTGTTTTTCATTAATGTGAATATTTTTTAGTTCTTCTGGGACCCGCAGAAATGTCTAGGTCAATAGTTTTTAAACATTAGTGTTCCAGTGGAATTCCAGAGGCTTGATATAAGCATGGAGAGAACTAAAATCGATTTCTGTGTTTTACATGACTTTTGAGAAAAAATACTTAAGTATTTTTATCTGCTTTGTTTGTTGACAATGGCGTTTGGAAACTCTTGACCTAATAACTCTAAGAGATCTAAAAGAGTGCCAGCTCACCACGCCACGCAGGCTGTCAGCTTACCACACTGCATGGGCTGGCTTGCCTTCACCAGGAGGCCTCAGACTAGCTAGTCTTAGAGCATTCTCTTATTTTCTTCAGCTTGTTGAATAAAATAGATTGCTTACAACATGATTCAGGATTTTACCTATATTTCCTTCAAGGCACCAATCTACAATGCAATGTAGACTCTGCCAGGAGGTTTCATAATTTTTCATAATTTTTCTTTTTAACTTGAATGGAAGGCATGATAAGCACAAATGCCACATTCATAGAATATCTAGTAATCTTGTTGTCCTAGTTAATTTCCTTCCTTCTTCCCATCTGTGCACTTAACTCCTATTTTTCCTAAAGAGAACAACTTCCTTAATTTAATTTAGGTTAAATAAACCTTGTTATATGCTTTCACAGCATCTTGCACCTACCTCTTTTTTTGTAGTATTTATAACAATTATAAGTTTACATTTATTTATGTGATCTTCTGATTAATATCTGTTTCTCCCAAGTGACTTCCCAATCCCTCGGAATGGGGAGCCATTTTGTGCTTATTGTTATATTCCTAACACTTAACACAGTGCCTACCTCATAATAGGGACTCAAAAAATAGTGTTGACTGCAGAAATAAGTGAATAAATGTATGTATGCATGAGTGAATAAGGAGGCACATTTTTGCACATTCTTGGATTTAAAAGAGCGGGTAAGGGTTTTGGCAGTCCTAGTCAGTTGGGTGCTGATTTCTTTTTCTTGACTTTTTCTTGCTCATTGAAGGTGTGGGTGTCTTCCTTGGTGAACTATATATGAGGAAATATTATATAGACTGTCTTGTCTTTGTCTGCAAAACTTGTTAAATTTAAAATAAAGCAACTTGTCCATATGTCACAACTCGGTGTTCAGAATTTCAAGGTGAGAAGTGTTTGGGTGAGGCAGAAATGATTTTATGTA
>PVKH010009063.1:0-19062 GCA_004027955.1 Chaetophractus vellerosus
CCAATGGATTAATGCCCACCCTATTTGAGTATGACCTCAGTTTAACTTGTTTACATCTGCAGACACTATTTCCAGATAATGTCACCTTCACAGGTTTAGGATGACCAAGAATTTTGGGGGATACTGTTCAACTCTCTCTAGAGAATCGAAACAGGGATATCCTTTGCCTATATTCTGACTTACAATTCCAACGTGGTGGGGGGTGGGGTAGCAGGAATCTGAATCTCCAAACACATAGGAATGTGATATTAACCAGATGGATTAAATACTTTGAATATTTGAACCTTAAGCCTCACTATCCTCTAAGATTGAATTTCAGTTTTTATACTTGTATCATCAGTAAAAGAAATCTCTTACGCTTTACACCAACTACTTTATATTTTAGAGCTATATTTATCAAGCATAATTATTTTAAATGAGTGCATATCACCATGGACTATCATACAGAGGATGTTTAGTACTTTTGGTGGATTAAAGATGGGCACTAATGTTTTGTGACACTTTTTCCTCTAGACATAAAGTCTATGTCACCCCCCCTTAAGTCTGAGTAGGGAATATGACTGCTTTGAGCATTAGAACATGGCATAAGAGACTCTTTGCTATCTTGGAAACCTAATTCTGACTCTTGGATCCAAGCCAACATGTAGTGAAGAAGTGCAAGCCACCTATGGAGAGTCCCACATGGGGGAGGGGGGGGGGAATTTGCCCTAACTGGTGGGAAAAGTCAAAGCCATGCAGGTGAGTCAAGTTGAAGGTAGATCCTCCAGTCCCAGTAGAGGTGCTTGGCTGAAACTGAATTGAACAGGGATAGGCTGTCTCAGCTGACCTGAATGGATGGTCCATAAAATCACATAAAATAAAATAATCGTTTTAAGCAACTAATTTATAAAGTAGGTTTTTATGCAGCAATAGATAACCATAATATAAAATTTATGCTTTGAAGGCAGTGCTCTATTTTCAAGATTTTTCTAAAAGAAAATAAAGCTTAAAATATTTCCTTGTGCTTATCAGTTAGGAATTTGAGAATTTTTTCAAGCAGAAAAAAAATCAGTATGATTTACCAATTTGATATTATGAGAAAGCTACTAAATTAGGTCAATAAGAAAAATAAATTTTATGATGCATAAAGTTTATTGACTTGATGAATTGATTTAAAGTCTTTCCCTTTTCCTATTTACTGTGTTCAATGCAAAGGCAATAATTTACTTTAAACGCATTTTGTATGGCCCAAGTTGTTACAACAGTATGTCAGGGAAACACAATTTCTGGGCACAACAGAAACTTTCAGCAAACGACCTCTTTATTACTTGTACAGGAGAATGAATCCAGAAGGGCAAATAACTCTTTATTACTTGTACAGCATGTAGAGTCCAAAACAGCAGCTGAAGAAATCCCACAGTGGCCAGTCTCCTGGGGTGGCCAAAACCGCTCAGGACACTGTCTGTAGATGGCAGCTCTGCATGCCCCATTTCACATCCAGAGAAGAGAGACGTTAGAGGAGAAGATGGGGGAGGTGGTTGTAGCCGAAGGTTATAGGATGGCTGCTTAGTGTGCATTTATGACTTCCTCAGAGAAGGAAATAGGAGTAAGTGAGGTCTGGGTAATGGCCACTTAGATGTTTGTGACTTCCCTAGCGTTTTGTATGATACATCTTTATATATTTGGGCAATGTTTAATGGTATGCCATTAAAAATGCATGATTTCACCTGGGACTCTAGAACATCTCACATATATTTTGGCAACTTCTTAAGACATATGCACCCTGAAGGCTAAAAAGACTTATGATTTGTTACACTCTGTCAGTTGTATGCATATTTATAATCACATTGATAAGATACATTTAAATAATGGAACTATGAAATAAATATTTCATATAGTTTGATTAAAAATCTGAGGAAATGTAACGCAATGAAGTGTTAATGTCACCACCGCATTTTTCTTCTTATATGATTATGCAAAGGAAATATTTATACCAATCACAGACCAAGGCTGCAGGATTGGGATATAACATTATTTAAAGAAATTAATAAAATAATAATAATTGACATACATTAAGCACCTACTATGTAATGTAGATTTTCTTTAAAACATATTTAATCTTTAAATCAAAATTATGGAATAAATTAATCTCAGATGAGCAAATGATCTCAGTATGTTAATTTGCTCTAAGCCACACACAGCAAGTAAATGAAAAGCATAACATTTTATCCAAAGTTTCTTTGTTCACAACTACTGGATACTCTTCTACGTGTCACACCACCTCTTTATCTTTACATATGTTACTCATTAGAAGCACAATTCTTCTCATATCATTTTCCCTGTGTATGTTGTCTGCGTGCTTTCTGACCCTAAATAAGAACTTAACAGTAAGGGCATTTTTTTCCTTACTTATTTTCTGCAGCAGCTAGAAGAGACACCTGTGGAAATTACAGTTTAGAGTGCTTATATTTTAAAATCCTCAGAATCTGTCCTTTGTTTTTATGATAAAGACCAGCCACTTGACTGTGGTCACAAAGATCCCAACTGCCACTTCCTTCTCACCTCTTCATATTCTTCTTTCTCCCTCTGCTTGATGCGTTTTGGGTTCCTCTGAGTTTCTCAAACAGTGGCTCCTTTACCCAGAGGATTTTTCCCTTCCCTCGCCAAATGTCTAATTTCTTATCAACTCAATTTAAATGTTACTCCCACAGGAAGACTTTCCTCATCCCCCAGATAAGACTAAACTCTCCCAATAGAGTCTCTCCCAACTCTTGGTTTTCCTAATTTGTACTGCAGCATAGCCTACCTGGCATGTTCCACCAAATCCTGAACTCCTAGCTTAGTACCAGGCACCTAGGAGAGAACAAGTTAATAAGATTGTTCTTAATAAAAATCACTATCAACAATGGAATTTCCCATTGATGATTTTTCCATATTTCAAAACTGAAGAGTTTCTAGAACTCACAGACAAATTTTTTAAAACTGATTTTTAAATTAATAGGGTCTAACAGAGTTTAGGGAACATACAGTTTGTAATGGTTAAGGAGCATATATGATTAGGAATTGAGAGTTATAGGCAAAGCAATTGTAGGCTTTAAATGATATGGAATAGGGGAAAAATTAAAAATACGTGCTTTGATTTATAAATTAAAAGCCTTTTAATTTTTTTGAAGAAAAATGCATGATTTAAGTTACTTTATAAACATTGTTTATTTTTAATTTTTAAGTGACAATACTCCAAATTTAGGTTTTATGAGATGCCAAGATATATTCATTACATATTCTTTTTATTATAATTTCTCCTGTTTTTCTACATAACTGATGGCCAAAATGGGATTCCTAACTCAACATGAGCACATTTTTAGGGAAGCTTTGATGGCATGCTTCATACTCCATGCACATATTAGCTACTAAGACCATATAACATTCAGAAACCCGCGCTAAATTATAGGATTAGCCTTAAAAAAGTAAAATACGCAATGAGATGACATGCTTATAACTTATTACTCCATAGATTTTAATGGAATAGTCAATAAAGATAATTATTCATTAAAAGATGATGATCCATTAATTGTAAAAAGAAGTTACTTCTATTGGATTATAATTTCAAAATAATTTTTACAATATAGTTTAATATTTTACAAACAAAGTGAGATACACATTATTAAAATTGGTATAATTATTTTTACTCTCAGAGACTAAGAATCAAGGTCATATCTGTTATGAAATGATGCTGGGGTTTTCTTTAGCTCAATCTTTAAGTTAAAGCATATTTCACTGTATCAGATTATTCCTGTCACAACTGAGAGCCACCCAATTCTTCATTTTCTAAATAAAGTTAATAAATATAATATTTTTTCAATCAATAGTGTTTATTCAAGAACAATAAATTATTGTCCAAGTCAGCAGATTTGTGTTACACATTATTTTAAACTCAAATGCTGGTTAATAATTGCCTGTCTCAAGTAGCAAAAACCAGCAAGAAAGGAACAGTCAATGATTTCCTTTAAATAAATCTTAGCTTCCACCAACATGTTGTCTGTGTGATTTATAGAAATTTAAGCCATATATCTGGATGTTGCTTTAAAGGTCAACTAAACTAAATCCTTCACTTTATACATTAAGACGCTGTGGCCCAGGGAAGAAAGGCAAGGTGGGCCATGCAGAACAGATATTACTTTCTAGATTTGTTTTATTTTTATCAACTGAATCATCTCGGTATAAACAGCTAGTAAGTGCAGAATCAAAGTCACAGCTCTGTCTTCTCACTCCAAGTTTAATACTGGTTTCACTCTATTGGTCATATCTGAAATATGTGATATCATCTTAGTGTGGCCAGTAATTTGGGGACCATTATTTAAAACAAAACAGACAGGAAAGGGTAACACCATCCCTCCACCACAAGGCCTTTGGTAGGAAAATAAAAAGAGATGGATACTTCATCTCAGATAATATTCCCTGCCTATTATAAAGTTTGGAGGAAAAATAGAATGCATTAAATAGTGAGCTCTAACTACCAGCTCTAGCTAGCTTAAATTTATAGATAATATAGCACTATGTGAAAAGACTTCACTACCAAAACAGATTTTTCTTTAATTATAATATTCTAGATTTCATGTTTCCAACCTAGATTTTACCATGCTCCTCAACAGAATAACAAACTTATATTTTCAGTTATGTCAGCATCTTCAATGGAACTAAAATCAACCACACAGAATAAGAATAAAGCATAAATTAAGGATTTATAATTAATTAAAAATCATCAGATGCATGAAGGGATTCAACACTCAGATAAAAGACCAATATAAAGGATCAGAAAAGGGACTTTATACATTTCCTAGCTGTAGCTATCAACCTCCAAGGTGTTCTATTTTATTCATTATGATTTTGGAACTTGGCTCAGTGACTCAAAGTGCCTCAACCAGAGAATTGTCTTGCATGTTGTAACCACTCAGATATTAGTTAAATAAATCAATGAATACAGATCTTATCCTCTGGAGGTAGAACTGGGCATGTGAACACATCAATGGCTGTCCCATTAATCTCATCCTTTGAAGAACATCAAACCTGGAGTGGATGTGTGAAATGAAAGCAGACACATTATGGAATAGGAAACCAACTTTGCTTTTTGATGTTTGACTTCTGATAGTTGTAAGCTTCACCCTTCCAACTTCTCTGTCTGAAATCTGGGCAAGCTGCTGAGAAGTCCCAGTACTCCCTCTTTTGACACAGGTGGGAATTTCAAACCTTCTTGAGTTTAGGAACTCTCAGCCCAGTCTTAACTTTTAAACACTATGAAATTTGCAAGTCGGTTTTCTAAGCTTGCTCACAAGTCATTTTTTATCAGCTTTGGAGGCATATCCTGCTCTCATCAAAAGCCTCATTATTTGAGTAATAAAACTGTTCATACTCTGTTGGTGTGTGTGCACATTGCACCACCATTCTCGGTATCCAAACCAAATTTTGGGTAGTGGTCTATCCAGTTCTACTGAGTGGTCACAACATAAATTAGAGCAGAAGACAGATTAACGAATTACTGGCCCTTTCCTTAGGATTGCTTGCTCAGTTATGCCTTAAACTCCCATCAAATCCAAGTATCTTTTCAATGCAATAATTCCTTTTGTTGTTTTCTATGGTTTCTATATTTTAAGAAGTTCATTTATTAGTATTCAGCAAAGAAAACATACACATTTGCTAATATACATGGATTTTAAATATTATTACTGCATGATTTTCTTTCATATTTACTGTTGTCAATAAACATTATCCTATTTTCATGTTTGCTATATTCCACTAAGCTACTTTTCAAAATTAAGATAATTCAAAGTTGATGAAAAAAACATAGCCTCAAAATAGACTGATGAGTTAAACCTCTTCAAAGGTAGAACTCAAAGAGCTGAAATCTAGGAGTTCTTAAAGTTCTAGAGTGTGGCATTATTTTACTGATTTTTAAAAATTGTAAATGGATACTTCAATTGTAATGATACTTCAGGTAAGTTTGTAACATATTTTTAAAAGCCCAGGCCCTCATAGACCTACTGAATGAATGTGTTTTAACAGTATGTAGCTAATTCAGAGTTGTAATGTCGCTAGGGTTTGGTTTCCCAAGTTTCATGTATGTAGCCGTTTGACAGTTTGATGTAATTATGAATTCCAAAAATATATATTAAATCATGCTTGTAAACTGGTCTGTTAATCTGGACATGATTAAGTTATGATTAGGGCATTGACTGGGCCACCTCAGTAGGGTGTTGAGTCCCACCCCTTGGTGGGCAGGTGAATCGAATATAAAAGGCAAGGCAAAGGACAGAGGGAGCAGTTTTGAGGAGGAGTTTTGATGTTGGAGTCTTGAGCTGGAGCCCCGGAAAGTAAGAGAGCTTGGTCGTGAGGAAGGGAAAAAGGCCCCAGGATAGAGAAGAGCCATTCGTCTGAGAGTTTACAGCTGGCCTTGTGGAGAGAAGCAAAGCTTAGAGAGCCTCATAGTCTACAGCTGATCTTGTGGAGGAAACAGAGGAGCTAAGCCCGGAGAGAAAAGCAGCCCCAGGAAGAGAGGAAACCAAGAAGCCTGAACCCTGGCAAACGTTGGCAGCTGTCTTGTGGCAATGGATTTTGGTGAGGGAAGAAACTTATGCTTTATGGCCCAGTAACTGTGGACTTCTATCCCAAATAAGTACCCTTTATAAAAACCAACCGATAATTGGTATTTTGCATCAGCACCCCTTTGGCTGACAAATACAACATAGGTAAGTTTTGAGATGATTCAGTGTGCCTAAGATTGAATATTGTTCGTAACTGAATCATGCCCACCACAAAACATCATGTCCATGTTCAGGTCCTAAACTCCTGTCCTGTGGGTGTGAATCATTTGTAAACGGGACATCTGAAGATGCTATTAGTTAAGGTGTGCCCAAACTGAATGAGGGTGGGGCTTCACCCAATTTGGTTGAAGTTCTTAGAAACAAAGGAAATTGGATGCCAAAAAATAAGCCACAGGAAGTAGCCAGAAGCTGGAGGTCCCGAAGTGAAAGGAGCAGATGCCACCATGTGCATTGCCATGTGACAGAAAATCCAAGGAACCCCAAATGATTGTCAGCCAGCAAGAAAATACCTATTAAGGGAGGAAGCAAGGCACCTAGCTTCTGAAACCAGAAGTCAATAAATTCCTGTTTTTTAAGCCAACTCCTAGTATGTTATTTGTTTTAGCAGCCAGGAAACTGAAACACATATATAATATCTATTTCATATTACTTTACTGGTTATTAATTTTATTTTCTTATAAGGAACGCCATGTTGATGCTATTTCCAGAAAATAAAATTAATATATAGCTAGATAGAAAAATATTGGTATATTTATAGTTAATCATGTTGAAGTATACATGATTTTGGTGGCTTAATGCTGTATTATCCCAAGAAAAACATGTTGTTAAACCTAATCTATTTCTGTAGGTGTGAACCCATTGTAAGTAGGATCTTTTGATGAGGCTACCTAATTTTTACCATGTCATATGTTGTCATTTTATAACTGCAGACAAAAAAACTGGCTTTAGTTTTAGGAAATGATTTCTAGTTTTAATAGAGTGCACATACAATGCATACACTAATATAGTAAATGTATTTTCATGCCTTTAATCTCATTGCTATATCTAATCAATAAACATCAGCAATTTATATTTTTTAGGAGTGGGCAATTTTCTCTACAGGTATATAGGGTTAGATTTTTATTTGGAATTGTGATGGTTTAAAGCTGACTGAACCCCAGAAAATTATGTTCTTAAAGCTAATCTACTCCTGTGGGTGTAAACTTAGTGTAACAGGACCTTTTGATTAAGTAACTTCAGTTAAGGTGTGCCCAAGGTGGATCTTAATCCCCTTACTGGATTCCTTTATAAATGGGAAGAATGTGAACAGAAAGAAAGCCAAAGAAGCAAGAAGCTAAAAGGAAGGAAACCTGGAAGAGAAGGGAGAGACCAGCAGATACTGCCCTGTGCCTTGCCATGTGACTGAGGAGTATAGGATCACGGGGAACTAGTCTTCAGGAAGAAGGTCTCTTCTTGATTTTGCTTGGATTTGGACATTTTAATGACCTCAGAACTCTAAGCTTGTAAGCTAATAAATCACCATTGTAAAAGCTAACCCATTTCTGGCATATTGCTGTTGGCAGGTTTAGCAAACTAAAACAGGAATTATCTGAGTAATTGCTGTGACTGTTAACTTATCAATATTCATGTATTATGAATCAAAAATTATTTCTTTTGCCACCTCAGTTAAAATATAAACTATTGCTTAGTTTTAAATCCAAGAGAAGAGAAAATATAAATGCATTCATTATGCACTAATAATAAGCACATTTCTGAAATACAGAGAGTAGCTGCTCAAGATTTTCTGCTTGGTGAGAAGACAAATCAATAGAGTATACAGTCATATGATGAAATAAAGGTGCCTGTTCTTTGTTCATACCATCATTTTATCTTTTGGCTTTTAAAATTTTATTTATGATTTCCTTGAAATTCTGCTAACCAACTCTACAAAGTACACTGTAACACAGAGCTATTTATGCTAAAATATGCATTATAAATAATAAGAAATCTCAATGTGTATTCTCCACAGTAAAATCTGGCTCATTAATTCCTAGCTATCTATACTGATAATGTCATCAGAAGTGGTATAAGTCATTTATGAATATGTTTCAAAAGCTAGCCTGTGGTTTTCCTTCCCTCTACAATGTGAAATTATATGTCAGGATGGAGTCTTCATCAGTAACAAAGAGTTGGAGCAGAGTGCCCTTGCTCACTCACAAAGAAAATGTGACTCCTGAGATATTCTGGTTGTTTGTTACAGCAACCAATCTTACTTAATCTGGCTTATACAGCTTCTTAGTTATTTTTCACATAATCCTCACAATGATAATGTGAGTTAGAATCTGAAAATATAAAATAAAGAAGGCCACCTTCTTTCTTGGACTTAGTTTAAAATATAAGGTAAAGCAAACACATTTTTAGAATGGACTTAATCTGTAATGCAATAAGTACTATAATAGAGTTATGCCCAAAGAATGAAGCAGTAATTTAATGCACAATTGGGGGAAGATGGTAGATTAGGAAGTGCCAGGAATCAGTCACTCCTAAAATAACTTGAATTGGCAGGAACTGTCTGAATCCACCACTTTAAAACTGTGCACTGTGCAGCAGCCAGAGAGGAGCTGGAGGAAGAGTCTGCTACATTGCAGTTAAGATGATTGACTTTCACCTGCTCTGCAGTTACCACCCCAGTTCCCCCAGACTCAAGGCTAGCAGGACTGGAGCTGGAGCTCCGGTTTCTGGCTCAGCTTGCTGGTGCCAGAGTGGGATATAAATAAGTAGTCATCCAAACTCTAGTTTGGTCTGATCCCAGATCTTTTCCTTTGATCAGCTGCTTTAGATTGCTGGGGGTAGCTCTAAGGTAGTAGGCAATTGTTCTAAACCCTTGTGGCAAAGGTGGCAGAGGAATCTGAAAGACAGTAACCTTCCTCAAAATTACAGAAAATAGTTAATGGGCTGTGTTAACTTGGAAAGCACTGAACTAAGAAAACGCAGCTTCAAAAGTTACAGTAAATTCTCCTGGACCCTTCGCTAAACCCTACTCTGCCCTCCACAATTGGAGGAGTCAGCTTGCACTCCCATTGTGGGCCTCTGATCCTGTTTCAGAGGGAGCAGAGTGGCCCCTGTGTTCATATTGTGGTGCATGTAGGTCAGTGCTAAACTATCAGGTAGAAACCTGAGAGACTGAACCAGGGGATGTGTGTGTCTCAGGCTAGCCCACAGTTTGTCCTGAGGGCAGAAAAGCCAATTTCAGACAGCTGGGACAGTATTAGAAGCAAGTTAGGTGAAAGGACTGGGGCAAAGGACTAACTGCATCAAGTACCTCAAAAGAGCACCCAGGATGGGGAGAATGTCTATTCCAAATGGAATAGAAAGGGCATTCACTCAAACACCTGTGGATAGTAAATGGGGAATTCCTGGGTCCTCTAGTGAGCACACACCCAGGAGAAGAAGCAGGCTCCTTGGCTCCAGCCTTATGCAGGCTCAGATAAAACAGAGAGGAACCTGTATTTCTCATTTGCCTTGGGCTGATCTACTTGATAGGAAGGCTAAGCTCTGAAGAAGACCACCAACCAAAGAAGAGACAATTTGCAAAGATAGTGAAAGGTGCTTTTTCACTTGGTTTGTTTAGATTAGTTCCTGGAATTCAATAAAATTTCTGCCGTATCACCAGCAGGATACAAACTTATGAGGCAGTCCAAGGACTTAGTCCAAGAGTTAGCACTTGGAAATAGAAGGGGGATAGAGAATGGAAAGCTGAGGGTTAATCTGTGCAGAATTGGTTAAAACGTTGTTTGTAAATCTTTAGAAATGAATAAATGGTTAAAGCATATCATGGTGTTTGTATACTAGCAGTTCTATTGTATGGGTATAACAGTAGTTTGAAGGGGAAGTCTAAGGTCATGTATATTACTAGAAGAAAAGCTAAAACTGTAACATGGGACTGTATAAGATAGTAAAACCTCATGTAAAACACGAATATGGGTAATATTGCATATATAAGACTGTTTTTACAAAACATAAAAACAAACATACCAGAGAGAAGGAAAAAGAATAGCAGCAGGCGAGGTATAGAGAGATTGAGAGGTGATGAGTTTTGTTTATTATTATTATGATTATTGGAATAATGAAAGTGCTTTGGGAATGATTAGGGTGGTAAATCACATATATGTGATTACACCAAATACCATTGATTGTACTCTTTCGATGGATTTATACTTTATTAATATGTAACAATAAAATTGATTTGTTAAAAAAAGTATGTGTGCAATAAAAGATTACAAGACAAAGGGGAAATGTTGGCCTATCCAAAGGAACAGGATAAAAATCCAAAATCTATCAATTAAGAGGACCAGCTTTTGTACTTACAGGACAGATACTTTAAAGTATTGATCCTCAATATGCTCAAGGAGATAAAGGGAAAGCATGGAGTAAGAATGGAAGGATATGAGGAAAATAATGAATAAACAGTATGGGAAACTCTCCAGAGAAATACTGGAGTTGAAGAAAAATACCCGAAATGAAAAATTCCCTGGATGATTTGAAAAGCAGTTTGAAGACAGCAAAAGAATCAGTAAACTTGAAGATAAGACAGCTAGAATTATAAAGGCTAAAGAGCAGAAAAATCAAAGAACAATAATGAATAAATGAAGCCTAAGAGACCTGTGAGACACCGTCAAGCATACCAAAGTACACATTATGGGAGTCCCAGAAGGAGAAGCAAGAGAGAAAGGGACAAAAGGAATACTCAAATAAATAATGAAAGGCATGAATATGCACATTCAAGAAGCTGAACAAACTCCAAACAGGATGAATTCAAAGAGACTACAAAAGAAAAAAAAAAAACTACGGGCTCCTATACTTTATCAACATAGATACAAAAATCCTCAACAAAACAGTAGCAAACTGAAATCAACAGCATATCAAAAGAATTATACATCATTATCAAGTGGAATTCATTCCAGATATGTTAGGGTGGTTCTACATAAGAAAATCAATAAATGGAAGATACTACATTAACAGAACAAAAGAAAAAATAACACAAGATTAATTCAATTGATGCAGAAAAGGCATTTGACAAAATCCATCACTCCATCTTGATAAAAACAGTAGGAATAGAAAGAAACTTCCTCAACATGATAAAGGGCAGCTATGAGAAACCTACAGCTAATATTTTACTCAATTTTGAGGCTGAGTGCTTTTCCTCTAAAATAAGGAACATGACAGCATGTCCACTACCAACATTCTATTCAACACTTTACTGGAAGTTCTAGCTAGAACAAGTAGGCAAGAGAAAGAAAGAAAAGACATTCAAATTAGAAAAGAAGAAGTAACCCTTCCCTATTTGCAGATGACTATCCTATTTACATAAAATCCTGAAAAATTCACAGGGGGCTACAAGAACGACTAAATGAATTCACCAAAGTTGCAGGGTACAATATCAACATGCAAAAAAAAAAAATCAGTAACATATCTATAGACTAGTAATGAACAATCTGAAGAATGAATCAGAAAAAACAATCCATTTATACTTACAAATAAAATTATGAAATATTTAGGAAGAAATCTAATAAGGATGGAAAGGACTTGTACACAGAAAACTGCAAAACATTGCTTTAAAAATCATAGAAAAATAAAGAAATAAAACAAAAAAAAGAAAAAAAAATCACAGAAAACCCAAATAAATGGAAAGACAGTCTGTGTTTGTGGATTGGAAAACTAAATACTGTAAGAGTCACTTCTACCCAAAATGATTCATAGTTCCAATGCTATCTCAATCAAAATTCCAACAACCTTCTTTGAAGAAATGGAAAATCTAATCATCACATTTATATGGAAAAGTAACAGGCCCCAAATTGACCAAGTCACCTTGAAAAAGAACAAATTTGGAAGACTCACATGTCCTAATCTTAGAAGTGATACAAAGACATAATAATCAAACCAGCATAGTAACGTCCAAAGGACAGACACATAGACTATGGAATCAAATTGAGAGTCCAGAAATCAATCCTCTCATTTATAGCCACCTGATTTTTGACAAGTATCCCAAGTCTACTCCCTGGAAAAAAGAATCGTTTCTTCAACAAATGGTTCTGGGAAAATTGGATGTCCATGTGTAAGAAAATGTATGTGGGCCCATATATCACAGCATATAAAAAAGTCAACTCAAAATGGGTCATAGATCTAAATACAAAAACCGGAAAAATAGAACTCCTAGAAAAAAACATAGGGAAGTATCTTCAGGCCCTGTGTTAGGCTATGGTTGGTAGATTTTACATCCAAAGCCCAAGCAACAAAAGGAAAAAAAAGATAAATCAAATCTCATCAAAATTACAAAACTTTTGTGCCTCAAAAGACTTTATCAAGATAGTAAAGCAACATATCTCAGGTTTTAATATCCAGAATATATACAAATAAATCCTACAACCCAACAATAAAGAGACAAAAAACTCATATTAAAAATTGACAAAATACTGAGATTGGCATTCACCAAAGAAGATCTACAAATGTCAAAAAAGAGCATAAAAACTGCTCAATGTCACTATCACTAGCTATTATGGAATTGCAGATAAAAACCACAACAATATATGATGTCTCTGGGGATAAAGCATACATTAGATATCATGGGTTTATGGTATATAGAGTCACGGTGATAAATGAGCCAGGACTGTGGAAAATTATGACTTTAATATTGATAATTGTCTACTCTTTCAGATTTTAGTGGACATTTCTTAGAGTGGTCATTGCTGACAGAGTATTATGAAGAACAGTAAATCCAGTTAATATGAGCGTTAATATGAGCATTGCAGATGTTTACTCATCAAACAATATCTTTTATGCAATTTGGATTTCTTGGAATACCCATTTTTAATGGCCAAAATATTTTTTCACCTCAAACTACTACTTTTCTTTAAGCATTAAAAGTATAATTATATACCTTTGCACACTTTTCATTTTCCAAAAATCTTTGCTGCCATGTACAGATTTCTCATTTGAATATTAAATAATACTGGCAATATATTGAATACATAATATTTTTCTTCCAATATCTGTTCAGGTTATTTCTCACTTAAATAATTTAGTCTTCTATGTTTCTCTTTGTCTATCTTATATCTATTATTCATTCATGTAAAACAATTTATAATATTATAAAGGCAATTAAGACAGATATCCTTACTTTAAGGAATTTATTGTCAAATCAGATTATAGAAATAATTCAGTATTAGGATTGTTATTATAATATTTTAGAGTTATGCGAAGAAAAAAGAAGGTGAGGGGGGACCAGCAGATTTTATATAAAATACTTTTGGAAATTAGCCTTATTAGATGCAAAACTTGGCAGAGTATGTTAAACAGTATTACAAGAGTAAATCAAATGTTGGACACAAAATGCTTTATTAGCTTAATTTTTTTCTCTGTTGAATGTTCACTTTTCTGCATTTTTTTTCCTTTTTCATATCCCATGCTAATTTTTTTAGAAATTCTAAATTCATAGTAAAAATTAAAATTAATAAAATATTCTTCCTCTGCAATATACACATCTCACTCCCATTCCCTCTTTGAATATAATTTCTTATTTTCCATTTTCTGGAATTCAATAAAGCTTCTTCCAATGAACTTTTTTGTTTACAAAACTTTCCCATCTGAATTCACCTTATACAAAGCAGCCAGATAATTAATTTAAAACACTGCTCTAAGCAGTTTTTCTGCATGAAATACTAAAATAAGTCAGTAACTACTCAATTAAGAATAGACTATCTTATTTGTTGTCAAAGATCTGTATAAATTGGTTCAAACCACCATTTCTTTTTAAGTCATTAAGTTCCAATAAAATTATTTGACTCTTTGGTAGGACCATGATTTTCCTAATTTGATCCTTTCTGCTATAGTATCTCAATTACAGATATTAATTACCACCCTCTTCAAGTTCTAATCCTTCCAACTTCCAAAATCCAATGAACAGGAAATACAAAAGATTAAGGCAGTCTGTTTAGTCTTGATATCTGACTTTTCCATTTACACTGACCTTGAGTAAATTACCCAAACTACAAACTGTCTTCTTTTTGAAATACCTGCAGGGTATTAATTAATAAAGTAACACATGATTCTTTTTAGTACATTTATCTCAGTATAATAAAAGATTATCACAATATACTAGACTTGAAGCCTAATGCAATAATTGGATGAAACTTGTATGTTTACACACTTGGGTACAGGGTAACTTAGGATGGCTCACCTAAAAGTGGTTCAATATGTGGTGATGTTAAAATAAATTAAATTACAGCCATTTCAAACATTTATTAGAAACTTTTTGTTTTGCTCTTTGAGCAAAAGTATTTTGGGGAATTTTCTCTTTCTACATCATACATTTTTACAAAATTTTCCTTTATACTAGAGACATATTATTCAATGATCAGAAAAAGTTATAACAACCTCAAAAATGAATGTTTAATTACAGAGATAAAAAGAAACACTTAAAATCCCAAAGATTAATTATTTAATACATATACACTAAATGTAATGCAATTAAATCAGACATTGAGGCTAAAATATTGTGGTAGACAGTTTGAAAAAAAATGGCATAATCATTCCTCTCCTGATGATGAGACTTGTCCCATCTCTCTTCTCCTAGACATGCCTGCTCTAGCCCGCTGACTCCCAGAGGCAGAGCACACTGCCGACTGCAACTGACCTCAGTGCCACAAAGAAGAAAGAAACTGGAAGAGATGGGACTACAAGAGATGCCCAACTGTAATCCTGCCTGATTTTCTGCTCCACAAAAATTGAGCTAAATAAATCTTTAGTGTTTAAGCCAACCAATTCTGGTTACATGGAAATAGATAAATATTTAATACATAAATATTAAACCATGACCTAATTATTTAAATAACTTTATACAATGAGGAACCAAACTTAATTTACTGAAAATAAAGAAATATGAGTACCACATGTAAAAACACATTCAATTCAGCAAACATATATACCTAGAAGAAAATGGGCATTATGAATAGTTTACTTTTATCATAAGAAATAATAAAATTGTGTATTTGATATGTTATTGTGAAATGTAAGTGAATGTAAAAATTGCTTTAGAAAGATTTGAAAGTAACAAATAAAGGAACGATATTATACTACAGAGACATTACATAAAATTAATAAATATCAGGTTCTTTGAGGGGTATGGATGTGATGGCTTGAAGCTATGTAACCCAGAAAAAATATTTTATTTACCTTAATCCATTCTTGTGGGTATGAACCCATGGTAAATAGGATCTTTTGATTAGTTTACTTCAGTTGAGGTGTGGCCCAACTAAATCAGGATGGGACTTAATCCTATTACTGGAGTCTTTTATATACAGAATCAAATTCAGACATGCAAAAAGAAAGCCACAGGAAGAAGCCAGAAGACAAGGGATCCCAGAGAATCCAGGACAAGCCACCAAGTACACTGCCATGTGACAGAAAAGCAAAGGGCCAAGGATTGCCAGGAGCCAGCCCCATAACACCACAGTCTTCTGAGAGAAAATATGACTTCGATGACAACTTGATTTTTTCTCCCAACCTTAAAACCATGAAGCACTAAATTCCCCCTTGTTTAAGCTAAGCCATTGCATGGTTTTTGACTTATCAGCCAGGAAACTAAAACAGTTTTTGGCACAAAGAGTGGGGTGCTGCTATACAAATACCCAAAGGAGTAGAAATGACTTTGGAATTGGGTAATGGGCAGAGGCTGGAAGAATTGTGAAGTCCTGGTAGGAAAACCCAGATTACTTTGGAGAAACTGTTTGTAAAATCAGGGATGCTAAAGTTACTTCTGATGGGGCCTTAGAAAGAAATGGTGATTGTGTTATTAGAAATTGGAGAACAATGATCTTTGTTATAAAGTGGCAGAGAATTTTGAAAAATTATATTCTGAGGTTGGATTGAAATTGGAATTTGTGATGAAGTTGGCTATTTAGCTGAAATTTACTAGCTAAGTGAGGAAAGTACAGCATGGCTTCTCCTTTTACTTACAGTAAAATGTGAAGGAAAAGGAATAAAATAAGAATTGAGCACACAGATACAAGAAATTGGTGGATTGTAAAATCCTGATCCTATCCAGATAATGTACAATGAGATTAGATCCAGAAGCAGCTCTATCATAGACTTCCCTGAGCTTTCCAAAAGTGACTCCCCTGAGAAGAGCACTCTATATGAGGGTTTAACTGACAACCCTTTGCTAAAGAGGGTGTGGTTGAACATGGATCCAGTCAGCCAATCAGTGGAAGTCAGGACTTCAAGTGCAGTTATCCAGAAAGGATCTGTGGAAAATCCTTCTGTCTGCTGGTTTGAACCCTGCACACTGCATGAAAAACCAACAAGGTTTTTGTGAAATGTGTAAGTGCATAACCACTGCCAGTTTGGACAGAAAGTGAGAGAGGAGAAACCACTGAAGAAAGAATGACTTCAAGGGCAGAACAATGGAACCCGAGATCTACACTAAAGAGGTATCCAGAGGCCAAGAGAGAGGACCAATCCATGTGGCTGGAAAGGGCAGGTTCACCCCTGCATTTGGAGGTGGCAGGTCTTGCACGTCATTGTCCAGGAAGAGTATTGCTATGCCAATGCTTGGAAATGGTAGGGCTTCTATCCACCATCCAAAGCTCAGAGTCTGGGGTCTACAATGAAGCATGAGGTTTGAGCTTGGCTATTACACAAGTGCTTGGAAGTGTGGGGCTGCTGCTCCATCAAGCCTAGAGGATAAAATATTGACCTGTAAATGACTATTAGACACAATTTGAAATGAGGCAACAGATAAAATCAGACATAAAGGATTATTCCTGAATTTGGTAGTATATGCTCATACATAAGTAAGGTCATTGATTAAATATACAAAATCAAAACAGATACTTCTCTATAAATTATTCAATCAAGAAACAAAACGAAATTTTCATTCGAATAGGAGCAATAAGTTCTTATAACCCACAAATCATCAAACCTACTCCTATACACATACCACAGATATTTTTAAATGAATTTATCAGCATAAAGGAAAAGGATTCCAGAGAAAAGGTCTGATATAAAAGATTAAGTGGAAAACAAAGATACAGGACAGCAATGGACATGATACATTTTAAAATTTTACTAGAAAAGCATTATCACATAAAATCCAAGATGTTAAAACATTTAAGCATAAAAATATTGGATAAATGTAATCCAGAATGCTAGCTATAAGATTTAAACATTCTAAAGTTCTGATGCTGTTTTAGTGCAGGATATGAACAACAGACATAGTTAAGGATCCTTATAAAAATTTTAGGCCAAACCATTAATAGAAGAGAAATAAAAGATGTAAAACTTGCAAATTGGTAAATGAACTGATTAAAAATCAGTCATTTCGGGGAAGGAGGGCGGTAGCAGCGGCGACTCCCAGGCCCAGGCCAGCGCTTTCCGGCTTGGGTGAAGCCGCGGGGGGCCCCATCTTCGGCGGCCACTGGAGTTTGTGGTGATTGTTGCTGCCGTCCCCCGGCTGCCATCTCCTCTTCCATCAGGGCCGCCGCCTGCTCCCCTTCGTCCTCCTGCTGGGCGGGGCTGATTCCCTCCCCGCTGCCGCCTCCTCCAAGGTTGGGCGGGCGGTGTCTCCTCCCCTAGAGGAGCCGCTCCTGCAGCCGTCGCCACGGCCTCCTCCTTCATCCTGGTGCACCATAGGCCGCACAGGCGCCAAGATGTCCAACCGCGTGGCCTGCCGGGAAGCCAGTCACACCAGGAGCTGGTACACAGCCTCAGGACCTCAGCGGAATGCACAGCTGGAAAGTTGGCTTTCACAGGTAGAGTCTACAACAAGACCTGCTAGGGCCATTATTGCACCCCATGCAGGCTATACCTACTGTGGATCTGGTGCTGCTCATGCTTATAAACAAGTGGCTCCATCTGTTACCCGCAGAATGTTCATCTTCGGGCCTTCCCATCCTGTGCCCCTCTCTCGATGACTTTCCAGTGTGGCTATATATAGGACACCATTGTATGCCATTCGGATTGAACAAAAGGTTTACGGGGAACTATAGGAATGTTTGAACGCATGTCTCTGCGGACAGATGAAGATGAACACAATATTGAAATGCATTTGCCTTACTCAGCTAGCGCCATGGAAAACCATAAGGATGAGTTTACCATTATTCCTGTACTGGTTGGAGCTCTGAGTGAGTGAAAAAAACAGGAATTTGGAAAACTCTTCAATAAATATCTAGCCGATCCTAGTAATCTCTTTGTGTTTTTTTCTGATTTCTGCCATTGGGGTCAAAGTTTCTGTTACAGTGACTATGATGAATTCCAGGGGGAGACTTATAAATCCATTGAACATCTAGATAAAGTGAGTATAAGTATTACAGAACAATTAGACCCTGTATCTTTTAGCAATTACTTGAAGAAATACCGTAATACAATATGTAGTATACATACCATTGGCGTGTTCTTAAATGCTGTCACAGAGCTCCAGAAGAATGGAATGAATATGAGCTTTTCCGTT
>PVKH010009064.1:6537-19154 GCA_004027955.1 Chaetophractus vellerosus
CGACCTGCCCTGCCCGTGGCAGCTTTTGCCTGTCCGTGGCAGCTTTTTGCCCTGCCCACGGCGGCTCCGGCCCGCCCATGGCGGCTTGCCATTCTCAAGGCGGTCTGCCCGCTAGGAGAGGTCCCCGGGAACCGAACCCAGGGCCTCCCATGTGGTTTCCCAGTGAGCTCTTTATCCACTGAGCTATCTAGCCGGGCCCAATATCTCCCCCTTTTGATCAAGGTCTTTCTCCAAATGCATTGCTGATTTATACTTGGTAATAATCCCTTGGTGCCAAGGAAGCTCATTCCTGGGAGTCATGTCCCATGTCAGGGGGGACTTTGTGTGGTTTTGAGTTACTGTCTAGTGTCCGTCCTTTTCAGCCCAAAGGACTTTCTTCCATATTTTTTAATAGAGTCAGGTCTACTAACAATTCTTATTTTTTGTTTATCTGGGAGTGTTTTAATTTCTCTCTTTCTTTTTTTCATTAATAGAGATATATGTTTACAGAAAAGTCATGCACATAATACAGAGTTCCCATATACCTATTATTAACAACTCGATTATTGTGGTAGAGTTGTTACAATTGATGAAAGAACATTTTTATACTGAAATTATTAATTATAGTACAACGTTGAATAACTGTCGTGACAGTAGGCATCCTTATCTTGTTTCTGGTCTTTCTCTCTGCCATTGAGTACAATGTTAACTATGGGTTTTTCATACATGTCTTTATCATTTTGAGGAAGTTTCCTTCTACTCCTAGCTTCTTAAGTGTTTTTCTCACAAAGGGGTTCTGGATTTTATTAAATGCCTTTTCTGTATCAATTACGATAGTCATGTGGTTTTTCCTCTTCATTCTGTTAATGTGGTGTATTATATTAGTTGATTTTCTTATGTTGAACCACCCTTGCATACCTGGATATGTGCTGTCCTACTTGATCATGGTATATAATTGTTTTAATGTGCTGTTGGATTTGGTTTGCTAGTATTTTTAGGATTCTTGCATCTGTTTTCATAGGATGTTGGTTTGTAATTTTCCTTTCTTCTGGTATCTTTATCTCCCTTGGTATGGTGGTGATACTGCCTTTATTTAATGGATTAGGGAGTTTTCTTCCTCTGCAATTTTTGGAAGCATTTGAGCAGGATTGGTGTAATTCTTGGGATGTTTGGTAAAATTTCCTGTAAAGCCATCTGGTCCTGGGATTTTCTTTGTTGGGAGATTTTTTAATACTTTACTAGTAAATGGTTTGTCAAGATCTTCTGTTTCTTCTTGAGCCAGTGTAGGTATTTTGTGTTTCTAGGAATTTGTCTATTTCATCTAGGTTATCTAATTTGCTGCCATCCAGTTATTAATAGTGTCATTTTATAGTCCTTTTTATTTCTGTGGGGTCAGTAGTAAGTCCTTTTCATTTGTGAGTTTTGTTGTGCCCTTTCTCTTTTTTCCTTGTCATTCTAGCTAAAGGTTTGTTGATTTTACTGATCTTTTCAAAGATCCAACTTTTTTGTCCCTCCTAACAGTTTTTTTTACTTAAAGTCTATTTTTTCCTGATATTAGTATATCTACCCTTCTCTTTTGGTTACTATTTGCGTAGTATATATTTTTTACTTTCAATGTACCTTGTGTCTTTGAATTTAATGTGAGTCTCTTGTAAACTACAAATATTTGGGTCATGTTTTTTTATCCATTCTGCCATTCTCTGCCTTTTGACTGGAGAGTTCAATCCATTTACATTTAAAGTAACTACTGATAATTCAGGACTTTCTTGTGCTAGTTTGCTATGTTGACCTTGTAAATCTTATGCCTATTTTGACTCTCAATTCTTTCATTATTGTTTTTCATATTTATTTGATTTTTTGTGTTATATCATTTTGAGTTCCTTCTCATTTCTTTCTGAATATATTTTTCATATATTTTCAGTTACCATTTGATTTGATACCAGCTGAACTTCAATTGCATACATATACAGTGCTCCTAATCACCATATCTCTACCTTTTTTGTTCTTGTCACAAATTATAATTTTGCACATTGTAAATCCAAAACCATCTATTCATCATTACTTTTTATGCATTTGCATTTTAGAAATTATAAGAAGTTAGAAGTGGAGTTACATTTTAAAAAAATACAAGGCAAGATTACTGGCATTTATAATTACCCATACCTTGATAAGGAGGTCTTTATTTCTTTATGCTGCTTTGACCCACTATCTAGTGTCCTTTCCTTTTTGTCTGCTGAACTCCCTCAGCTCTTTTTAATCTCACAATATTTTATTTCTCCCTCATTTTAAAAGAAAATCTTGCCATTGTTGACAATTGTTGACAATTATTTTCTTTTAGCACTTTAAATATTTTGTCCCCCTGCCTTCTTGCTTCCATGTTTTTTAAAAATGAGAAATCACCATTTAATCTTATCAGAATTCCCTCGTATATAACTTGTTGCTTTTCCCTTAGGCTTCTCAGAACTCTCTCCTCTTCTTGGCATTGTGTAGTTTTATTGCTGTGTGTCTGCCCCTGGTTCTTTATGAGTTTATTCTGTTTGGTATTCATTGGCCTTCTTGAATATGCATATTCATTTCTTTATTTAAATTTGGGATTTTTCTGCCACTATTTATCTGAATATTCCTTCTGTCCCTCTCTCTCTTCTCCTTCTGGGACTCCCATAATGCATATATTAGTACACTTGGTGGTATCCTACACATCTCTTGGTCTCTTTTACTTTATTCTTTTTTTCATTCTGTTCCTCAGCCTATAAATCCCTTCACTTTTCTTGTTTTCAAAGTCACTAATTCTTTCTTCTGTCACTTCTAGTCTGCTGTTGAAACTGTCTAGGGAATTTTTCATTTCAGTTATTGTGTTCTTCAACTCTCGTATTTTTGTTTTATTTCTATTGAGAATCCCAAAGAGATTCCCATATTGTTCATTCATTGTTTCCCTCATATTACTTAGTTCTTTCTCCATGTTTTCCTTTATCTCTTTTGAGCATATTGAGTCTAACTTTTTTTAAAGTCTTAGTCTAGTAAGTCCAAAGTCAGGTCCTCTTTGTTGGTGGTTTCTGGATATTTATCTTGTTCTTCTAGTTGGGCCATCATACCGTGTTTCTTTGTTTTGTAATCTTTTGTTGCATACTGTACATTTTAATATTTTAAAGTTTTAACTCTGGTATTTAGTCCCTGAGCTGTCTCTTCCTTAAGTGTGCATCAAAATGGTGATATGACAAATTTTTTTGAATGCCAGGAGCTAATCAGTATTTATCCCTATTTACCTGTCTCTTTTTCTCACTCCTTCCTGGAGACTGCACAGTATTCCACTGGACTTCAGAGTTTCAAATAGTTCTATTCAGACAATTCCTACAAGTTTAGTGGTAGTTTTAGGGGATGGTCTGACTCATGAAGCTTCCTACTCACCATCTTCCCACAACCCAAAAATTAATACTCTGTCCTGATATTTTGAAGGATAGCTTTCTTGGATATAGAGTTGTAAGGTGCCCCCCCCCGCCGGCTGGCTGGTGCTAGAGAGAAGCAGCAGAAGGAAAAGTCAAAGGGATGAGAAGTAAGAGAGGTACTTGACCTGCTCTTGCTTTAGCAGACCACAGGGAAAGCTTGAGAAACAATGTGGGATGTCTCCAGGAGCAAAGACTGACCCCTGGCTGACAGCCAGCAAGGAAATGGGAACCCAAGTTCTACAAGCAAAAGCAGCTGAATTTTTCAGCAAACAATCTTAATGAGCTTGGAAATGTATTCTTCCCCAAACCCTTTAGAATAGAGCCCTATCAACACCTTGGTTTTATATATGAGAACCCTAAGCAGAGGACCCAGACAAACTCCTCCCACACTTCTGACCTGAGATAATGTATATTTTTTAAGGTAATAAATTTGTGGTAATTTGTTATGGCAGCAATAGAAAACTAGTATAGTTACATAAGCTATAACCTTGAAAAAAATAAAAGCCAAATAAAGCAAATCATGCTTGACCTATTATATGGGTAAAGATTTATTAAATGTCTTTGTTACAAGTATTCAAAGCAGGTCAAGAGCAAATTGCTAATTTTATTTTTTAATGAAAACCTTGTGAACATTACCCAATCTTTGTTTTGTCTAGAAACTGAATAATGAAAACTTGCTTTTGTCTAGATTATCTCAAAACCAGGTAGTAGGTTTAAAGAAGGACAGATATAAGCTGTAAACAGTGTATAAAGAGATTTTTAAGGTCTTAGAAAACTACTTTATTTTGTAGACAGAGAAACTGAGACCCAGACTGGTTATTTTAATTGATCCAGCTTTTATTTCCAGTTTGTAGCAGAATCCAGAAGAAACATTTTTAAGAAATATAATTTTATTTAAATAGAACATATATAATTTCATTTTTAAAATTTTTCCATTTAGGTGAAAAGCGATTTGAATGTCCAGAATGTTCTAAAAGGTTTATGCGGAGTGATCATCTCTCCAAACATGTTAAAACGCACCAGAATAAGAAAGGTGGTGGGACAGCTCTTGCCATTGTTACCTCGGGAGAACTGGACTCATCTGTTACAGAGGTGCTTGGCTCCCCGAGAATTGTTACAGTTGCAGCCATTTCTCAAGATTCAAACCCAGCAACTCCTAATGTTTCAACCAACATGGAAGAATTCTGAAAGTTATTTACAGAGAGACCTCTAGTGCTGCACTTACGTTTACACACCTTTGAAAATCTGGAAATGGGCTGGTCAAGTGGATTACAGAGTAGGAAATCATGTTTTCATTCTTGGCTTCTTTAAGTATTCCAAGGTTTTGGGTCAACATGTGAAATGTTGAATTAAAAATAAATACAAAAAGAAAACTGATATACTGGAAATAGATGGAAAAGTATTTCCTCCATACTATAAGTTGTAGTTATTTGGAACTATATCACAGAACCGTTAACTGAATCTTTCCCTCTCTTAACATCATGTGTTAACATGTTTAAAAAGACAGACCTCAGTAGTTTGCAAGCTGGACCTTAATTGACTTGTTTTCTTTCAAAGTACTTTTATAAAATCACTCAGTAATAATTTATGTGTATTTCCTTTTCTCTATTGCACATAAAACAGATAGTTAAACTGACAATAGGGATAATGCTGTATTTCCTTAGCTTGATTTTTGGAAAATCAATTGAAAACAGTTTTGGCCATCTTTTCTAAATGTTAGAAATTCTTCAACAGCTGAAGTAGGTAAGTTCCAAGAAAAAAATCTGAGATGCATCTCAGATCTTTATTACCGCTACATTATAGTAGTGTGTACACAGACAATCAGTGAAGTCCAATTACTTTCTCCATCTGGAGACACAAGAGGAACTTAAACTAAACCTTAAGTTAAATTTTAGACTGAAAACTTAGGAAAATGCTGGAAGAAAAATGGTTAAAACAGAACTCATAAGAGCTTCAGAAAAATAAAATGAAGCAACTTAACATGGAAAGTTTTGAAGTTAGGATTGATTATACTGAACCACAAAATTCAGTTTAAATGTTTATATTGGAAATATTTGCATAGAGTATAAATCATTCTGTAGTTTCATATTCTGTAAATATAAGTTATGTTGACAATGTGCAGAATTCTTTATGCTTTTACTTGGTAGCCAAAGAATGATCACACTTGTGTTCAAGGCCAGTAGAAAATTATAATGACATATAATTTTCTTATTCCTCTATACTAAAAATTGGCCAATCCCATTTTATTTCTAGTACTATTAGAACATTGATAAGGAATTTATGACACAGTGATGTCTTTATGTTATGTGAATAAATGAATCTTCCCTAAAAAGATAGCCTCAAAAATTTATAATAGATTTGATATTATGAAGTAAAAGTTATTTTTAAAAATCAGAATAATTTTAAGTCAATTAAAAGTAACTAAAGGGGAAAAATGTATTTCATTGTTTATTCAGAGGTCTAAAGGAAAGGGTCTTATTAGGAAAGATGGCCAAAAGTTTCATGTAAAAACTTTGGATTATACCAATAGCTTAAACATTAGTAAGATATTTCATGTTTTCAAAAAGTATGTACAGAGAATCAATTAATGGAAGTGACCATTTGAAAGCTAAGTTTTTTACCTGCTTGGTGTAACATCATTAGTTTGAGGGCTGTTTGAATAGAGGTACAGTTTTCTTGTGCATTCTCTATTATTTCAGGAAAAGTACTACTCATGTGAATTCTCTTCCACAGTTATGATGTTTCATGTATTTTTGATGAAGGAGAAATACTGTAATGATCACTGTTTACACTATGTACACTTTAGGCCAGCCCTTTGTAGCGTTATATAAAACTGAAGGTCTTTTGTGCTTTCAGTTTGTATAAAAAAGCTTTGAGATTAAAGGAAAAAATTTTACACTGTGGTTATAAATTTCAAGTTTCTTAAAGCTTTTGTAGACTTGTAACAAAGTCTTTAAAATTTTAGTTGGATTTTGTAAATTGTTTTGTATATTTTATTTAATGTACTCTTAACTGATATATTTCTGGCTTTAAAACATCAGAATCAGTTTGTTTTGTTTGGTACAGAGGAGGATTTGGTAGAGTTGAGTGTTAATTTTATTATATAGGAGCTGAAACATCAAATATATATTTTATCTAGCATTATGCTACACAATCAGTGCTATAAATTTTTTTATGCAAAGAAACTTTCTTAATGTTTTAATCATGTTTCCTCAGAGTGACTTTTTGTTGTTGTTGTTGTTAATACCAAGTATAAGCACTCTGCACCATGATTCATGAACCAGTTTTTAATGCATACCTATGTATGCCGATCAGAAATGGAGTTATTTTTTAATCAACAATGAGGCCTATTATAAATTAATCAAACTGAATCTGGATAGCTTTATAGCATATAAAATATATTAATTTGTGTTAGCAGGTGCACATTTCACCACTGGAATTAGAAATATTTTGACAGTCTGTTCTGCATACCATTCTGAATCCACTTTTCTGTCTTAGAAGAATCGTAAATTTCAGTGTCCTTTATTTGACTCAGTGGGATATGGCTATATAAGTAATAGGGCACAGATGTGCAGTAGAGTCTTGGTTAATGGCATTTCACTCTTCATTCCCTTTGCCACCATTATAAAACTTTTCTTTATTGTAATTATCAGTGCAAAACTGTGTATTTATCATGGTAGAACTCCAGTGTTAGAATAGTTTTTTCTTACAGTATACTTTCTTTGGTTAGGTTTGTGTATGTGTTGCTGATTACATTAGAACTTGATGTTAAGTCATTATTTATCACACTCATGAGAGCAGTAATAAAAGTGTGTAATCTAGGAGAAAAAGTTAATTTGTCAAACTTAGATAAGCATGATGTTTAGGTCCTATTTTTCAATTTTATAACTGTTTTATTGCAACAATATTTGTATTTAAGTCTTCATTTTAATGCCTTGTGGTGTTTTTTTATGCATGTCACTAAGTTGTCATCCCACATAAATTGATGTGCAGCATAGGGTATTAAATCTACATAATGATTTTAAAACAGAAATAGTTGATGGTAAAATGTAAATGTTTTGCAAAAATTCCTTATAAAAAGTTTTTGTAGTAACATTTCACTTGTAAATTTTTTTGTAAAAAAAAAAAAAAGAAAATGGAAAAAAATGAATCCAGAAAAAAAATGTTTCCCATATCCTAGAATTTAGACATTTATTCTGCCAGCAAAGCCTCTGGGGCTGTAATTGACATTTTTACAGTGCTGATTTGTATAAAATTTGTTTTTTGTGGATTTGGAAATAAAATCATGTACAAGTTGTTGCCTGCAATAACAATTGCAAGTAACCTATTAAAAATTCCCTTGAGTTTAACATGTTTCTTCATTTAATTATGTATAATATAAAGCAGCAATAAATTGTTTGAACTGTCTATCCTCTTATCACAATGAACACTGGAAAGTAAATGTTTCTCACTAGTAAACATATTGGCAACTCTTCATGATTCCTGGTAGTAAGATCTGATCACCTCTCTGAACATACTGCCAAAGAACACAAATTCAAATTTAATGTTAATTTGTAGCCATTGCGCTTGACATTTATGGAAATTAAAATTTGATTTAGGGACATTTTTTGCTTAAGTATTTTTGAGCAATAAATGTTAGGAAATTGAAAATCTAAAAAAATGAAAACACAGGTAGAATATTATTTAAACTCATGGAAGCATTAAGACGCAATATAGGCCACATAGATACCACAGTCTTTAAGTAAAAGCTGTTGTCTTTTCCTCCTGGGAGAACTCTGCAAATCTAATACAGAATCTTACTGACATAATGAATACATTATTGTAACAACTCTAGTTATCAGATTTCCCAGCTCACACCTGATTAGATACAGCGAAGTATGTGGTGTGTGTGTGTGTGTGTGTGTGTGTGTGTTTGGGGCTGGGAGAGGGATGTGTTAGGCAAAAAGGGAAGTACACTGGCCCACTGAAAAAAGATCCAAAGAAACATCAATTTGTGGTAATCAGAGGCTATGTAGTGTATGGGTAGGTAATCTTGTACAGTAAAGCCTTAAGGACATAGTTATATTACATCTCAATATAATATGTGTTCATAATGATGACTGAATCAAGAAACAGGAAGGAATAAAATTTTCAAAAGATTTGTATCAAAAGTGAAGATATCTGTTGCATTTGACTGAAAACTTCATGTGTTTGGAAGCATCAAGATGATACTGTATAAAAGAGGAGATAGTGCAATTAGGAAAAGAAAATTTAGTAGTATTTTCTAATTTTTATTGTCATAACAGGTTCTTAGATTTGTAGGAACTTCAACTACATAGTCAACCGTGAACAAGACTGAATTGCAAAGAAAATGACATGAAAGTAGTCCTTTTTACTTTATTATAGATTGTTGACATAAAATTATTGCTGTAATAAGCTAGGAGAGTTGAAGACTTGCTAAGATTAACTAATATAGATGTTGTGGTTCACAATGATGTTCATAATAACTTCAAGCTATCAGAAAAAAAGAAATTATGTTCAGTGTACCTTGTTTATTGTGCTTAATTAAAGGAGTGCAGTATCTTCAGAAATCAGCAAGAAACGTAAAATCCTTCATTCGTCCGTGAATCTGAAAAATGTATTATTGCATTACTACCCTAAAATAATGTCTAACATACACACAACCAACTTGTAATTGCACATTAAGATTTTAAATGCATGTATTTCCATTCTTTTAAGATTTGCTAATTAGCCTAGGCCTTGGGCTGTGTTCCTCTTAGTAGCAGGCGGCAATGAAATAATTTATTTTGGGATACCTGAGCATAATCTCAAATGGAAATAGTTTTTTGAAAATATAAACTTTAATTTTTGTCAAGGGTAATAGTTTGGAAAATGCTAGGATAATTTCTCCTGGAATTGTTAATAGATTTCAGAATTTTAGTGCCCTGTTTTCATGTCCAAAAAGAAAAAAAAATTAATCTGCTGTTTGTAATACCTTGTCCCAGAAAAAGTTTATGTATACATATACTGATATAGCAACTCTTTACAACTAGGATTTGAATTGACAATATATATAGTGTTAGACTGCACTGATATAAAATCTACTATCTTTATAAACAAAAAAAGTATTTTCTAGTTAAAATATTTATCAGTGTTCTGCCGGGAGCTAAGTTTAGATACCTGAAATCAACCAAGCTGGGTGACAGTCAAGTAAAATTTTTAATGAGGCTATATTAAATGCTGTGTTTTTCCTCCATTTAACAGTAATCCCTTTGCATAACCATGACACTTTAAAATCCTTGTTCAATGGAAACATAATCTACAGGGGGTTTTGTTCCCTATATTTTATTTTATTTTTTAACAAATCTATTTTATTGATACATATTTATAAAGCATAAATCTATCCAAAGTGTACAATCAGTGGTATTCCGTGTAATCACATATTTGTGCATTCATCACTTCAATCATTCTTACAGCACTTTCATTGTTCCAATAATAATAATAAACAGAAACCAAACAAAACATCACCTCTATGCGTCCCCTGCCATACATAGCTTTTTTTCCTTCTCTGTAGTGTATTTGTCTTTATATTTTGTAAAAACAGTCTTATATATGCAATATCACCCAAATTTGTGTTTTACATGAAGTTTTACTATCTTATACAGTTCCATATTACAGTTTTTAATTTTCCTTGTAGTAATATACAAGATCTTAAGACGTTCCCTTTCAACCACTGTCATACCCATACAATAGCACTGCTAGTTACAAACAACATGATATGCTTTCACCATTTCTATTCATTTCCAAAGATTTAAAAACAACCTTTTTACAAAGTCTGCATAGATTGACACTCAGCTTTCCGTTCTCTATCCTCCTCCTATTTTCTGGTGACCTATATTCTAATTATTAACTCCATGAATTTACATAATATATTTAGTTCGTAATAGCATAGTCATCCAGTATTTGTCCTTTTGTGTCTGGCTTGCTTCACTCAACAAGCTAGACACAAAAGTACTTTTGTCTTCTTTGACTTTTAAAGTTCTTTGACTTTTTTTTTTTAATTAATTAAAAAAAATTTTTAAAGATATATTGATTACATAAATGTTACACAAAGATTTTAGGGGTACCCATATGCTCTACCCCCCACACCTCCCACAACCTCCCACATAAACATTCTTCATTAGTGTGGCATTTTGATTCACACAATGGAAGAAATTACAAAATTATGAGGAGCCAGTGGCCACTGGACGCTTTGGGGGCAGGGAGAGGGAAAAGCAGTTGTAATACGCGGGGCTTTTTCAGGACTTGGGAATTATCCTGAGTGATATTGCAATGACAGATATAGTTATTTTACATCATCATATAACATGCAGGACTGTGTGGGAGAGAGTGTGGTCTACAATGTGAACTATGGTCCATGCTTAGTGGCAAAGCCCCAAAATGTGTATATATATTGCAGGTGATGTGCCACACTAATGAAGAATGTTCCCTATATTTTAATGAGTGTATTCCTATAGATAACGATAATATGTGTTATGTGTAACACTTTAAATATATATCATAATATAAACTATTTGGATTGAATTATGAAGTTCAAACTTCAGGATAACAAAGAACTATTTTGTTTTTAAAGCTGTTGAAAGAAAAACCCCAAGAAATTACAGATATGTCTAAATGCATCCACATGGCCTAAAATAAGTTCTACTTCAAGAGCTGTATCAGTAATTCTCATGAAGCTAACTACAGTTATATACAGTCCTTATATTTCTTACTAGGGCTAGCCTGGACATTAATTTGCTACTGGATTCAATGATAGTAATTTTTAATCAGTTCATATTTTGAGTCTCCATTGAACAAATATTAATCTGTGTCTACTTTTGTGCCAGACATTATAGACATTATCTAGGCATTAAAGATGCACCAAGAATTTAAAAATCCCTGCCTTCGTAGAGTTCACACGTTAGAAAGTGTTAAGGGTAAGGAGGAAAAAGTAGGATAAAGGTAATCAGGAGTGCTGGGGCTGCAGTTGTAATTAGATAGTCAGGAAGGCTTCACTTAGGTTAAGCAGTACTTGAAGTGAGGAAGCAAGACTTAGAGATATCTGGAGCTGAGAGTGAGAGGAAGGAATTGGGGAAAGGTTTGAGGCTAAAGGAGCCCTGAGGCAGGAGCCTGGTTCATGAAGCACTGTGGTCTAGAGGGGCAAAGAGGAAAGACAGTCTTAGAGAGGTAAGGGGTTGGGATATGGCCAGAGATCCCATGGGCCCTGTAAGCCAAGTTTTTGGAATGCAAATGCCTATTTATGATGCAGAGGGTTGAACTCCTGCTGTTAGGAAAGGGATGTGGCAGAATCTTGGTTGGAGTCAGGGGCTCTGCCACTTACTGGCCAGGCAACCTTCAACAAGTCATATAACCTCTTCACACCTCTCTTTTCCTCATTTATAAAATGGGAATGATAATACCTCATAGGTTTGTTAAGAAGATCACATAAGACAACTATATCAACATACTATAAAGGTGGGGGAAATGGAATATTTCCCAGCTGGAGCAATGCTGAAACACTTTGAAAATTGGCATCAATATATTGACAAAATTATTTCTCAACCCCCCCCCCCCAAAAAAAAAATTCAGTGAGAATTCCCTAATTTAACCATATACATTTCTCAAACTGTCTGCATGATCTGTGAACTAGTCTGGGGCACAGTAGCTGAAAATTACATAATAGTAAGCTTTTCCCAATTCTAAGCAAAATTAAATGTTCAAATCTTAGTTATTCCATAATTTTAAAATGCTAATTCCAACTGTTGCTTGCCTACCTCAAAGTGATAGCAAACAACCAAACAAGTGAACCAGGAACAAATAAATAATAACTGAGAATCAGCTGTTCATGTGTTGTTCAATAACTTTGTGTGTGTGGACATAGGTGTGGATGATTTTTTATATTCAAAGCATTTCCTTTGTTTAGAGATAATATTTATTAAATGAATGAAATGAGCCCAAGCTAACAGGGCAAAAGTACTTTTGTCTTTTTAGCTCCCTGCCAAATTGCAGACGTAAAAACAAAATGCACAATTCGTTGTTCAAAAGTTTTCTTATCATAGACAATTTCTTCTCATACCTGATAGAGCAAAGATTAATAGGGTGCTCTACATTTATGAGCTCCAAACTGCTTTCTCAGATTCTTTGTAGAATAATAGAGGATATAAACAAACCAATTGC